>BGPR01001597.1:184027-237063 GCA_013235015.1 Araneus ventricosus | reverse complement strand
TTTCTTTTATTTACCATTCCATTTGTTACATAAAGATAGTGACAGTTATTTTTCTGCAAATTTGATACCATTTAAAATTATTTATCTTAATGTTTATATTTTTTCTTCTGATTTAATATGAAGATTTTCTACTTAAAAAAAGAAAAGACAAAGATATAATGTTTTTTCAATTTTCTTGGCAGTTAACTTCTTGTGGTTATCTCTTCAGAAAGGTTCAAATTTATTAAAACTATTTATATATGATGTTTGAAAGTTCTATATAAATTAAAATTGGATAATATTTATAGGAACATTATCTGTAATAATGAGGAAATAATTAGCCATTTCCAGAGTGTATGCTGGTAATTCAGCATTTTGGTGTAGACATTGCTGTCTTCTCTCCAATATTCTCAAAATATAAAAAAAATTGTACTTTGCAATATAAGTTTGTGCAATCTGTAATTTTTAAATAATTATTAAAATAAATGTGTTGTTAACTTTAGTTTTAAATCTGTATGAACATTGCAGTATTATTCAGTCTGTTAAAAAAATTTTCAATAGGAGTCATTGTATTGATTTGGAATTCCTAAGACTTTTAAACTATCAGTATTGAATGTAAAAGTAAAGCTAAGTATGTTAAAATTGTAATTGTAGTAAATACTTTTGAAAATAATGACACTAATGGAGAAATTCACCTTGACATTTAACCCTTTTCCATTGGGTAATGTAGAAATCACAGAATTCCATATTGTTTCACCGATTATGTTATAGAGCAGGGGTTTAGAACCTTTATGCATTGAGAGGCCTCATTAAACTTCAGCAGCTGAACTAAAAGGCTGCACGATCAGAATCTTAAAGGTCATTGTTCTGAAATTATTATATTACAAACAAGTATATTATTTCAATGAAATTCTAAATAACTGGTAAGGCCGCATAAGAAACTAAAAAAGGCTGTAGCTTCCCCACCTGTGTGTTATAGAGTGACTGAAATGAATTATATTTATAGTCTAGCATATAAATAACTATGAAAAACAATCTAAAATTGGAAACTTAAATGTAAAACAAATGCTTTCAATATTACAAATACTGTCATGCTGTTTTTTTTTTTTTTATGAGTGTTTGAAAAAAATTTCATTATTGATTGACTGAAGCTAGGTTCTTTTTTAACTCGGTACAACCAAAAGTGTTGTTTAGTTTTCTTTAAATTTGACTTGCAACTTCCTTGATGTCATTAAAAATCATGTATGTGTAAAGATTTTTATTTTTTGATTCTGTTTCAAGATGGTGGCTGTTTTAGTGGTTCCATTTCATATAATGTTCTCTTTTTTTTCAATGATTCTAGCCAAACAAAACTCCATTAACCCTCTGAGCGTCGCAAACATCTTTTTATGTTTTTCACGTTCAGTTCAAAAGCAGATAGCTCGTATTTATATGTATATTTTCTTAAAAAGTTGCGGATAAAGTATTCTTGAGATATAATTAAATACAAAAAAGATCGGTTCATTTACTTTAAAAGCTAAGTTTTCCAACTTGACAGCTAAAAGTTCACAGTAATTGGCTGCTCAGAGGTTTAATAATGCCTCCAAAATTACTAATAATAGCAAATGACATTTGATTGTAATTTTGTTAATACTGATGAAAGAAGAGGCTTCTGTGAAAATACCTAGTCCTTTAAACCTTGTGATGAAGAGCAGATCTTGGGTTTTTTTCTTGGTCACAAGATCTACTGTTCA
Organism: Araneus ventricosus; assembly: GCA_013235015.1. Taxonomy (NCBI): domain Eukaryota; kingdom Metazoa; phylum Arthropoda; class Arachnida; order Araneae; family Araneidae; genus Araneus; species Araneus ventricosus. The sequence continues at coordinate 235,351 of BGPR01001597.1, read as the reverse complement.
CAGAACTTCTAGACTTCAGCTTGAATTAATCAATTCTGATTCGTGATTTTCTTTCTGCTGTGTATTTCTTAACAATATTTCTAAATACAATAATTTTTTTCTTTGTTTGAAATTGTTTATTTATATTAATTTAGTAAACAAAGAGGATAGCCTAGACATGGATGGCATGCCTACAGAACTTTCCAAAAAAGCGAACAACAAATTTTCTCCAGTAGTTGTTAGCAACGGCAATCTCCGAGATGGTATGCTTTTGTTTCTGAAATTCTATTATTCGTTGACTGTTCACATTATGAAATGAACTATTTTGTTTACTTTTATGCAACAAATTGAATTTTAAATTTTTTTTGTGCTGCAATTTTTTATCAAAAGGTTTGCAAAACAGGCAAAATTTAAGAAGGAATATTTTAGTCTTACTATTTTTTTGTAGGTTGTTTACTATCCTTTACATAATCATCAACATATCTGTTTGATTTTTTTTTTTTTGGTATATACATTTTAAATTCATAGTTGACACTAAATAATTTTTTACTATCAATTTTATATAAATAATATCAATTTATATCTTTTTTATTTATACTTGGCTTTTTATGTACATATTAGTTTGATTTCGAAAGTTTCAAATGAAACTGAACTGAAATTGAGAATTATCATTTCATTTCAAAAACAGATATACCGCTTGAAAAATCCACATGAAATAGTGTTAGAATAAAATAGTATTCTTAAAAAAGTGCATGTTTTGAAGTAAATATTCCTTAAAGCTGTTAATTAATACTGAATGCATAGAATAATTTGTAAAATAAATGCAAAATAAAATATAAAGATGCAGTTCTTATGTACATTTATTTACCCTTTAGCATACAATGTCCTATGTATTGAATAGTTATATGTCACTTCTGTGGCTAAACCAATCACATTCCTTTGTTTCTTTCCTGCTTTGACCAACAAATCAATTTGTATTCCCCAACTCCTAAATAGGTTTTTTTGTAGCATTTTTTTTTTTTCACTTCGATTTATTTTCAAGGTAGCTCAAGAAATTTGCAAGCTATCTTTATTTGTTTTAGTATTTTACTACATTTTTTAAAAATCTTTCAATATATATTTATAAAAAGGTTTTTTGAAACTGAATGAATTTTTACTGAAAAACCAAATTGAGAAAAATTGCCCAGCATCCTATTTATAGGACAGTTATATTGGATTCTTAACCCTTTAACTGCGGGTGCTTTTAGTACAGCTGATTGCTCTAAACACACACACAAAAATATACTTGTCATGTATTTATTGTGTTGCAAGTGGCAAATCAAAAATCTCTGCATGACTAAGTATGCATTTTGTAATTGATGATAAATATTTAAAACTTTATATCAGTTATTTTTATAAAGGAAATATTTTTATAATTTAGTGGTACATAAGCCATAGTTGCAACATGCGTTTTATAAACTACACCACAGTTAAAGGGTTAATAATCAGAATGAAATTTTACTTCATAGTTATTTCAATTTTGGTGTATTTCATATAATTTAAAAGAGTCTTATTGAAATGTTTGCTTTAAATTAAGTTGGGTGTTAATAACACAAACAGCTATTTCTTTTCCGTTGCTATATTTATACTATTACTACTGTTATTAATTTGCTCAGTTTGATCCTTTTCTGAAATGCCCTTCTGGAGTCTGAGAAAATCCTGTTATAACGAAACCCATAATCAAAGATTTTCCTAAATACTGAGCTTGTAAATTTTCTGATGTATGTATAAGAATTCACACAATCCTCTTACAAATTTTCACCTTAAAGCTCTGAAATCGTATTGCATAATGCAGTTGATCGGAATTAAACAAACGAACAATTTCAAATTCATGGTTTTTTTTTTCTTTCATATTAGCATTTGTTTGGCCCCGTAATTTGAAATTAAAGTGTTATACAAATAAAAGTTTTGCATTTATTCATTCATGTTAAACCAAAACCATTCAATCTGAATGCAGTGTAGATCAATGAAGGTGTATTACAAAGAATACACCTAAGCTCAAATGCATCTGAGGGGATTACAGCCTTTTTTGCTTCAAATCCCATAACCCCTCTAGTTCAAGTTCAAATGCATCTGAGAATGATCAATATCAACTTGTTTTCTCATTCCAACCTCCCCCAAAAACAGCTAATACAGATCTGAACTGTTATCAGTTACAGGGGGCTGAAGTGGCCTAATGATAGAATCTCGGCTTTGACATTAGAGGATCATGGGTTCAAGACCAAATTTCACTAAAAATAAGTTGTGTTATGTAGGTCTGGTACTCATTAAGCAATGCCATCTTTAATACATATACAGTAAAACCTGTTTATAATGATATTGTAGGGACCTAGAAACAATATTGTTATAGACAGGTTATCTTTGTAGACAGTTTGAGCATTTACACAGCCAGTGTTTATGCATGTGTAATATGCTAACTAATTTTGTTGTACTTGTTTATTCACCTTACAAATACTCACTGATATGAAATTGTATTTTATAAATTTTAAATTATTTTAACTTTTTTAAGAACTTTAAAGTGAAAATTTTAAATAACATACTAGCAATAAAAGTTTGCATGAATGAGAGATGTAAATACAATTTTGTTTCATATTAATGCAAATCTTTTGCTCCACACCGTCGTAGATTCGAGGCTTTAACACTTAAAAAACAAAATTCAAGGAATAAGTGGTCAGTCCAATGTGCTAACTGTGAATAAGTAAGTTAGACAGTGCTCAGCTGGAGACAGCAGCGACGAACCTCTGTGCTCATTCCAGTCACTAGCCCCCCTCCTCCAATTCCCCTGTTTTTTCACATTCTGAAACACAGTGTTGTTTTCCAAGAGAAAAATTAGGGTGCAATGCACCAGCTTTCTAAAAAGGCAGAATTATTGTTATAGACATTTGAGTCTAAAAAGTGATTATTGTTGTAGGCTGGTTGAAAATACATTAAGTAAATAGGAATTCTGCCGGGACCAAAGAAAATATTGTTATACGCAGGCTTATTGTTATAGACAGGTTTCACTGTATATATATTCAAGATATATAGAAGGCATTATCTGTATAAAGGGTCAGGTATTGACCTTATTATCTGGCCATGGTTTAGAATTGCGAAATTGGTCCCAATTAGTTGTTATTTAGCCTTGAAACACTACAGAAATCTAATACACATAAACATTATCAAGTACAGGTTTATGTATCCCATCAATAAAATCGGAGGTGAATTACTCTTATATACGTTCTTAGTGTCTGTGAAATTATGTTTTAAAAGCATATTGTAAACACTTTATTCCATTTACATGTATTATTTATAATTTTATACTTTTTTTGTAATTTTTAGATGATAATAATGCTGTGTAGTACTACTAGATGGAAAACAGACTTCTGAAGTTCAAAGGAGAGCTTTAATGATACCTTATGTTTTTGTTTTGTTACTGTGATATTTAGTTTTTTAAAGCATACTTTCATTGATATATAAATGCTACATATTTTTATTTGTTAGCATAGTATGCTTTAGTTCAGACTTCCATTTGCCAAACTTAAATGACCTATTGTATATGCTATTTATAATGTATGTGCTTATATATACTGTGTGTAATTTGTAATATATGCATATATTATTTTCTTGTCAAGTTATTCCTGTTTCTTGTATGTGAATGTGATATAATCAATAGCGTGACGTCGCAAATTGATCAAATGATTGATAACCCTATTAAACTATTTATATCAAAAACTAATATTTTGATTTTCCAGCTTATATTTTTGTTTTGCATTGTTTGTAAATAAAATTCAACCTATTTAAATATTCAAACATACAGTCACACTGGTAATCACTTCTAAGAGATTTCTGTAGAAAATTCCAAGCACCTGTATTAGTCCTTTTTTTTCTGTTGGAAGACCTACTGCCGTGGTGGCTTGGTGGTAAGGTATCAGCTTTGGGTTCCAGGTTTGAAACCTGATTCCACTTAAGTTCCACCATGTATCTGGGCCTGGTATATGTTAAATCTGACATTGTGGGTCAAACATCTTCCTGCTGGTATAATGTGGGAGCTTGGAGGGAAGGCAACTCTGGTGTCATCTGACCACGGTACAAAATTATGAGTTTGTCGCAAAGAAGCCCTCATGTTTCAAAATGGGACATAAATATAACTAAAGAATCAACCTCCAAGCAGCCAAGTACTTTGTTTGGAGAAATTGGCTTTAAAAATGGATAATCTTTGCATTTTGACATTATCAAATCTTTTTAGTCTGAAGAATATTTTACCCAAGTAGTTGGAAAGTATTGAACAAATAAATGCTAATTTGTTGTTTTGGGATGGAACATTAACAGAAGAATCCTGAACAGGTGTAACAGTTACAAGTTAGCTCTCTGGAGTAAATGTGATATTTTGCTGAGAAAATTTTTTCCAGTTTTTTTTTCTAAAGTTTGATAATCTAAAGAACATGATGCAAAAACAATTTTGAAAAGTAAAATTTTTGTTTTGCAGTGAGTTTTTATAAAAGATTTTACCTCAAATGGTTTGTAAATTTTAAAGAAACCTGCTTTTGTTTTTGAAAGTTAGGACAGTTTATATATTTTTTTAGTCCAAGTTTGTAGATTGGTGTATGAAATCATATATGCTCTTATGTTTTTGATTAGTTTCATATTTTTTTTTATTTAAACATTGTCTTAATGTTTACTCTTTAGAACATTTTTTTTTCTGTATAAGCTTGGATAATTTTCTTTTTTAAGACTTAATTTTATTTATGACGAGTGACTTTTAATGTATATTTACACAATTATTGATTAAATTGTTTTCACAGGTCAACGTTTTAAATTATCTCTGTTTCATTGGTACTATTTAGCAAGTTTTTGTATGAGGTACGAAGTTTATGTGTGTAGAATTTCTATATTTAATATACTATGGAAGTGTGTATTGAAATTAAAGGTGATTATTCACAAATTCTGGAATCTATTTGTACTGGAAAATTTTGATTAAATTATTTTATTAACTCATGCAAAATAATATAAACTGATGCAAAATGATAGGACAGTACTTAATATTTATGCTGATCAAACTAGAAGAAGTTTGTTAGCTTTGAATTGATGTTTCAGATTCAATTCATATATTCTTCAAGGTTGCACTTCTTGTATTCAGCAAGTGTAGGGTACATCCCTGTTTGAAAGTCAGATGAAAAATTCTGATACTCATTAATATAGCTGACTTCATATGAATAGTTTTTGCTTTCTGTTGAACTCTGAATCTCATATGCTTGGTTATAAAACAAAGTTTTCATTTATTATTGGAGAGAGGAAGAGTTAATCTTGATTGTTATTGCATAGCATTTTTTCTCTGATATTGGCAGTCAGAAGAAAATGATCACTTGTTTTTTCAGATCATATCTAGATTATTCACCTTAAAATTAGTGTTGCCTTATATATTGAAACTTTGTATCAACTAGACCAATAAATTAATTAGTAAAGAAATATTAAAAGATTATACCAAGTATCTATGATTTCAGTATTCCTTCCCCATTAATGATTTTTGTGATGCAACTAAAAAAATAAAGGCTTTCAGTAAATCTGAGTATTTTATCCTGTTTTAAGATTATTATTCAGTTATTTTTTGCTGATAGCAAAAATGCTGATTTTTTGCCATGTCAAGCTAGTCACAATTTACAAATACTGAAACATAATTTTTATAAGTTTGTACAGCTTATAAGGAGTATAAGGTATAAATAAAGTATATATGTCTTCTAAAGTGTGTATGTATAGGTTCATTCTTAGAAATCATCAAGCAGATATTCCTGAAAGTTTGAATGGTCAGTATATGGATAGTTGATACCGGATTTGAAAAATGCCATTCAAATTATGATGACAAAGTGTGGTTATTTATAATTATTTTTGGGGAAAGTCTATCATTTTTCTGAGAATTAACCTGCTTGTATATAAATATTTTCACCATTTTATAAAACAAAGTAGAGCAAACCTATGTGATTTTTATAATCATGAAAATCAAATGTGTATTTTGTTTTCTTATTTTTATAAGGCAAATTTTAATTCCAGGATTGTTTTTTCAATGTTTTTGAAATGCACTTTTATGGGGTTTTCATAAAGTGTCTCATTAAGTTAACCCTCCAAGTGGCCAATTATGTTAATTGAAGAACTTATGTAGAAGAAGTCACTGAAGCAGTTAAACCATACTTTCTGATATGCAGTCGAATCTTTGAAATCTTGACAATATTTTACATATGGAATTGTAACAAAACAGACAAATATATGTTATAGAGAAGATAACAACAGCAAAAAAGCTGATTTGGCTGCAGGGAGGAATGAAAAACATGAATTGTTTTCAATTTATTTTAGTAAAATTTGAGCTATGTTGATGTACAAGGAGGAAAAAGCAGGGAGCACAATGATCTTGAACACAAATGAATCTTTTTAATATTCATATAAAATTTATTATAGTATGTCATATACCATGCTATCATCTACTTAATGAGTGTATCATTTTGTCCTTATAAAAAGAGGATTGAGCTTTTGGCTTTGTTGAGCAGTGAAAGAAAAGTTTCTATGAATTTGGATATAAAGTTTTATATTTATATATTTGTGTGTTGTAATACAAGTGCTTTAATCTTTTATATGTATTTTTTATATAATTCACTTATTGTCTGTATGAATGCTTATACACTGAAAATTAGATTAGTGTTTTCTTCAGTTGCAAAATGCACTTAGCTATTAACTTGTTTTTGGTTTGTTTTCATTTCTAGTCATTTTTTTTCAGTTTTTAGATTTTATTTTACTCAAAAAAATATTTATATTTTATGCCACAGTTGTTTTTGTTATTTTTTTAGTTTTTCACTAGCTTTGTACAAATTTTTGAAAGAAATAAAAGTTCTCTTTTCATTTCATTCATTGTAGTTTTCTTCATTCTTAATATTTGTGATAACATTGAAATTATATGAGCATTTAGTCAGTGGATCAAAAATAGACCAAAATGCTGTTGAGAATTGTCGTAAATGTCATGCTGATATATCGAAATGGAGTAGACTCCCAACTATCCAGCTTAATGTGGTGGAAGGGCAGGCCAGAGTTCTATAAATGTTCATTTTGTGCACCATCCATTCCATTAAAAACAGCCATTGTATGCCAAAAACTGCTGTTATTTATAATCTGACTTTACAAGTCGGTATGATTGTTTTTATGTACTATACTGTGGATTTTAAAAATTACAGGTATTATACAAATTTTAGATAAATTTTATAATACAGTAAAACTTTGATTAATTGTCATTTGTTGAACTGTTAGTTTCTGTTATCCATCATCATCTTAAAAAAAATGTAACGTAGGTTTAGAGTATTTCAATAAATTTCTGTACATTACTAATCTTATAATGTAGTTTATATTAACCGTTTTGTAAAATTAAATACAATATGTATGTATTATTTACTTTTAAAGGATTTTATTTTCATTTTCGTTCCAATCCAGCAGTGAAATCGCATAACTATATATATGTATTAAGAGATTTCTGTCATCCGTCACAGCCCTGGTCCCGACAGTGACAAATCATAGTTTTACTGTATCTACTTAATTGCAAGAAGCATAAATGTGTGCTTAATTTTTTCAACTTTTTTTATTCATAAATAATTATACTAACGTGTAAAGGTAGGCCTAAGATGGAGTCAAAATTGACAGTTTTTAAAGCAATTCAAAGCCTAGTCAAAGCAATCACTCATCTTAATATAGAGATTTTTTTTAAAACTTAAGACTGGATATTCAAGTGTCCACTCTAATTTAATTTTTCTCGGTAGACATTGTCATCTCTCTACTGTTATTTTAATTACTCGTGCACTGAATTTGTATAGATAGTGTTAAGCAAATGTTATCTGCCGATTGCCCCAGAATATACAGGGTGCGCACTCAACATGGTCTTATAGCTAATTTTTAAACTGTTAGAGATAAACATATAGTCCAATTGGAAAAATGCTTTAAATATAGGGAAGAATTATGTTTTTTGAGTTACTAAAATATATTTCTGAAGAAGTTATGAATTTCAACTTTTTATACGGTTCCCCGGTCCTCTCGGCCACGTTTAGTAAAATATTCTTGACACTCTAACATTTTAAACAGAAAACGTCCCACTCTTCTTCGACTAAAACTGAGCGAGTTATGGAGATTTGAATTTCATGATTTTTAATCAATCGGCTGTCTCGTTTAGCAAGTGCTGCGCATTGGTTGTTTTCAAGACGGCTATTAAATGGTGTAAAGTGATCTAAGCGATATTCAAAGCTCCATAACACAGTCAGTTTTAGTCGCAGAAGAGTGGGACTTTTTTTGTTTAAAATGTCAAAAATCTTTTACTAAGTAAGGACCGGGGAAACTGTATAAAAATTTAGATTTTGTAACTTTTTCAGGATTATATTCACTAAAAAAAACACATATTTCATTGCTTCATTTTAAGCATTTTTCCAATTGGAACTATATGTCTGTCTCCAACAGTTTAGAAATTAGCTATTGGACCACGGTAAGTGTCGACACTCTGTATATAAATGGAGGCAATTGTTAAGTTGCTTGATAGATAATAAAGCAACATATGCAGTTTTGTCTTTTAAAATCTTGAGAATAAGACTGAAGCTCTAATACCTATTGTTGCCAATAGGGAAATACTGAAATTTTTATTAAATCAATTTACAACATATAGATGGCAGCCTGAGTAAAGACAAAATATATATATATATATTTCACTTGAGGCTGCATCTTTTTAGCTTTGTATACTTTAGAATGCCATATTTTATTCTACAATGTTGAAGGAAATTCCTTATCTGTATTATTAATTTACTAAAATTCATCTGTGTTTGACATTTATAGGATTTAAAAAAAAAAGTCCAGTGTTGTCAGTTGGTAAACTGCTTAACTGTAAACCATACTTAAAACAAAATAGATTTTTTAAAAGTATTTTTCCCATGTTTTATTCAAGAAACGAAAGTCAAACATTTTAAAATCAATTTAAAAAAAAAAATCTGTTCAACTTATTTAGTAGAAGACATAGAGGTATTTAGCCCATGGGTCTTCCAATTCTAGAAATAGTTCAAGAATTTAGGGTGTTTTTTTCTTTTTCCCACAGTACAGTATCAAGAGCTACAGTCAAACAGTGGGAAAAGAAAGAGCATTTGATTTAACTGTATGAAAGGAAAGCAACCTTGAATATTCTCAGTTTTTGAAGATTCAGTTGTATTTTACATAGTCTATGACACCAAATCTTCACCGAGGCGAGTACCCAAATGAGCGAGGGTTCCATTCAGTAAAAAGAAGACCAAGCACTTGCTTCACTGAGTGCTTAGTATTACTGAGAACTGAATATCAAGCTCAGGATTCTGTTTACCGATTGGAACCCTCACTTCACCGTGTGGCTGTGGGACTCGGACTCGCAAGTCTTTTACTTGCTATTGTTCTCAATATTTTGCACTGAACAAGGAATTCTTAGTGCTTGGAAGTGAGTAGCTTGAGTCTTAGTATGAAGCGAAGAGTACAGACCAGACTAGTTTTCACGAAATATGTAGTTTTGATCCATGAAATTACACAGGAATTTTTTTCCATGCCTTACAGTTTAATATATTTAGAAGGAGTTGAACATTTATCCTTGATGTTTCAATAAAGCAATTAATATGTTCTTTTTAACACAATTTTCTTTTTTTAAAGCATATAATAGATAAAAAACACGGTAATAATATTTGTGAACATGAAAGCTTAAAAAAACCATTAACTTTTAAATATATATTCATTATCATTGAAATAGGGAAATAATTTTATTTAATACTACAAAGATCTCGGCTTTAAACTAATTCAGTGCGATTGTATATGCCTTTATATAACCATCATAGTGAAAATGACAATAAAAATGGTGACTTTAAAATAATCATACGTACAAGGTGGCACTGCACTTTCATAACTTCATCTGCATTTCCAAAAATCTAACAATTAACTTCTTACTGGAAGAGAATGACGAATTTGAGACTACTGATCATCACCATAGTAACTTTCAATACCAGGGCAAAGTATATCATTGTTCTTTTACTTGCATTTTCACAGTATAAGTATATGTGAACTCTATTTTGGTTTGTCACTTCATTCTGGCTTGCAATGAATCTATATTGATGATGATTGTTATATAAATATGATGTTCTAAAAAGTGTTTCTAATTGTTCTCGTAAGGTGAAAAAAATAATTTACCTTCCCAATTTATCTTAATAAATAGTAGCTACTAGTAAGCATTTAAAATCTAGTTGAAATGCACTTTGGTTTTATTTTGGAAGTACGAGTCAGTATTGTCTGCATTATCAAATAGTTTACAAATATAGATGACTCATAAATTGATTAATTTATAAGAAATCAATAGTTTCATCTTTTTCAAATTGTTTATTATTGAAAATCATAAAAGTATAAAACATACAGAGACTAAATATCACATAAATTAAAGAATACAGCTTATTTACCAAATAAATAATTCTTGTACCACCACATTTTGCACCATATAATCGTAAATATGGCATTAACAACAATGAATGTGCATTAAAATTACTATTCACAAGGCATTCGGCTGTAAATACATAATTTGAGAACATATATTAACTTATACAACCTTTAAGATGCCTAGTTGCAATTTTCAATAGTTTATCATACTATATACATAATAAAATTTAAGAGAAGACTAACAAAATTTCTCTACATTAACCACAAGAGATAAAGTAATGCCTCTTCTCAAATCAGATTAAACAGTTGGAATGTTCTGCAAAAGTTGAAATTTAAATTCACAAACATTTCTAAAGAGTTGGCACACAATATAGGAATATAATACATTAACACAAACTGGTCACTTACTGGTCCCTTGCTTTGATAGAAATAACAATCTAAATGGTTCTTGTATTTGTTCAATGGCATATTGTGATACTAAATTCAGATTAACTATCTAGCAGAACAGGTTGTGAAGTAAAAGTATTAACAGGTAGAGTATTATATTTTCATATTCTTGTTTTAACAGATTTTTGGCAACAATCAAGATTTGTGAACAATAAAAAGACATTAGAAAAAGATGTCTAAACAATTTGGAAATTTAACAATGTATTGCACATACCGAAATGATTAACATCAAAATCTACTACAAAGGAGGAAGAAGAAAACCTTTTAAGATTTGTGCAAAACAACTAAATTACTCTACAGTTGCCTAATAAACATAAATACATATAATTGAATAAAACCTGTAATATATATACAGTATAGAGATCTATGTCTATAAAATGACTTAAAGTCTTTTAAAAAAGAAAATTCTTATAAAAACACAAATAAAGGAAAGAAAATATCTTCTTTCTTTTACTGAATACACAGCACTTTTATGTATAAAAAAGAATATGAAAATTGTATGATATATTTACATACTCATAAAACTCAACAAAAAATCCCAGTTTTACAATAAGTAATGCAAACAGTACATAAAAGTAATTAAGATCCCCTTCCCCCTTGAATGTACGTACATTAAATATTTTCAAACTATAATGAAAATCATGTCATGAATAAAAAAGTATGAAGGCAAGTTATACCTACTAATTATGTTCAATTTTTTTTTTTTTTTTCAAATGCATTTTTAATCCATTAAGTAGCAATAAATATTTTTGCCTATAATGTATTTTCAAATTTTTTTAGAACTGTTCTGTTTTTCATTCAGTCTGTATTTTTAAAACCATTACAATGCTTTATTATTTCCCGAGTAATTTTTGTTAGTTGAAATAATGGAAGTGGAAATATTGTTTTAAAAAGACAGTCAAAATGCAGCATTATTTTGCTTTATATTTATGAAATTTTTTCTAAAAATCCTCCCATGCACAAATTGACTTCAAAGAGAAACTGACATCCCCTCTATCAGTACTTATCCAAACATAATTAACCCTCTGCATACGGCCGATACATTCCGGTTCTGAAATACGGGCATCTTTAACAGTATTATGGGATTTGACTGAATTACGGGACATTAAGAACAAATGACAATGATATAGACTTGTAGCACCACCTACAGGCAAAACAAAATGTGAAATAATGACTATTACAATATTTTAAGCCTACACAGAGAAAAAGTGGGATCTGTATTAAAAATATGGGAAACAAACCTACACACACTATTTTCATGTGACCCGTATTAGGAGACAGATACTGTATCCCATGGGAATCACGAGAGCCATAAGCAGAGAGTTAATTCCAATTTTTGCAATCCTATGTAGAAATGACTGCTTAGATGAATGGGAAGCCCAACTTGACTAGATGTTAAGTAACATCAAAGTAGAATGACTAGCTGTTATGACATCCCTACCAAATACGACTCATCAACATACAGCTTAATCGTAATTATTTGCAACTGCAAATTGATGCAATCTATCAGAAACAGAATAACACACATCACATCAGCTGAAAAACGCATATATTTCTTTTAAAAAAATTCTATGGAAATATGAAGCAAAAGTGGGGGTTTATTGATGAAAACTGATATAACTGGAAGACCAGGTCCTTTTATACTAGAAAATCAAAATGACCAATTAAATTGCATGTCCTTTTGTCAATTATTATATATATGAGTAAACAATTACAAAATTACACTTATCAGAGTCTATAATGGCGATATATTGGAAAACTTAGATGAATCAAAGAAATCACAATTAAATAAAGAATTGTGATGCTATTCTGGTATAAATAGTGGAAAATATAAATATGCATGCAAGGATATTTTATGTATGTACCATATTTTATGCAGTTCCTTTCTGCATTAATTGAATGTTGATAAAACAGAGTATTGTCTATAGATTGTAGTAAATGATAGTTAAGTATCTTAGAGAATAAATAAAATGTCCCTGGACTGTGTTACCTGTAAAAAGTTGAATGGCCTGACCTAGACTGTGTTACATGCATAAACTGAAATGCAGACTAAAGTTAGAAAAACATAATCGTATTTGATTCATATTCTTGACCTGAAAGAAACTTAAAGAATACCAAAGGCCAGTCTAATATGACTTAATGGCCACAGCAAACACAACATATTCCAGCAGGTCTACTTATTTCCTGTTACCGTGTCAAAAAGAAACATTATTTTACACCAAATGTTTCTTCTTGAATGGAGTAGTAATTGTTAATTTGGCATCTGTTCCCTAAATAGATTTGAATAAGAAACTAGATAGAAATTTCTTTTGTTAACAAAACATCAGAGGTTTAGTTTGGGAAGCACTTCATGATTTTCAGATGACAAACCACATTAGGAAACTTAACACTTAAGGGAAAACTTAGGAGATAGTATTTAATGGATTGGAAGATATCCACAGACACACAGTCAAAATATTATACAACTTATTTTTTTCAGTGTGTCTACACATTGATAATGAGATCAAATAACGTAGAATGAAAATTTGATGAAATAGTCTTTATTTAACTCATTCACTACCAACCGTCACATAGGAGACACAGCCATTTCTTACCAGACCCCAAAGTCACATATATGCGACAGGTTGTGTGTTGTTGTCCTGTAGCGAAAAGGTTAAAGTGAAACACAATACCTGACAAAAATTTACTTTTCCGTGATTTTAATTTACTTTAGGAAGACACTTCAGACGTCCCTGAACATTTCTTACGAACACAACTTTCACTGTCTATTAGTTGTAAATTATTTTCTACTTTTTTTTAGAAACGCTTACTTAACCAGGGTGTGTAGTGAGAAATTGCTGCAAAAAATAAGCACTTTTAAGGATTTTTTAAGCAACTTAATGAAAAAAAATTAAGCACCTTTGTACATGCAGGCATACACAGACCCATGTAATTTTCTAAGCATAGGATGTTTTCTGTTTTAAAATGCTGCATAGTTTTTATTAAAAAATTTAATATATATATATTTTTAATTTTAAATATGTAATTTTTTAATTTTAATATTTATTTCTGTTGTAAAATAAAGGATGTCTTTTTGGTTTGACAAAAAAAAAAAAAAAATGATAATGCAACTGTCATTACGAAAAATTAAACAACTTTAATAAGATTAACAATAGAAATCTGTGACCTTTTTTAAACATTTCTTAAAATTAACAAATTACCAGTTTATTTGCCCCTTTGGGATAACCATTCCAGTACTTCAATATACGGTGGTGCCCATTGTTGAAGAAAGAGGGATCAGAAAAAAAGTCAATAATAGTCCAGTCAAAGAAGGGTTCGAAAAAAACATTAAATCATATAATTTTGAAAATTGGTAAACATGTTTGTAAGGGGCTCCTGATGAACATATTAAAAGTCCCCGGCCCTGAGGGGGGCTCGAGCTACCAACTTGGATTTCATCCCCCTTTTATTTAGTTTTTTTTTTTGAATATCTCAAAAACTACTCAGTTTTGAAATTACAATTGATTTAACGAATTGAAGACCGTAAAATTCCCTGCAATTACATGCTTTTATTTTTCTTCTAGCTTTAATAGTTTCCGAGATAATGAGTCTCAAAGTTTGCCGCCATCTTCGATTTCATGTACTTTTTTTTTTAAAGTTTTTTTTTAATATCTCGAAAAATATTCATTTTATAAATTTAATGTAATCAATAAATTAAAGAGCGTAAAATTCTCTACAAATGCATGCTTTTATTTTTGTTTTAGCTTAAATAGTTTCCAAAGTAATGGGTCTCAAAGTTTGCAACCAACTTGGATTTTATCCACCATTACCATTAAAACTAGAAGAAAAATAAAATCAAGTATTTGTAGAGAATTTTACAATCATTAATTTGTTGTATTACACGTAATTGAAAATTGAATAGTTTTTGAGATTTTCAAAAAACACTAAAAAAGGCGGTTGAAATCTAAGATAGGAGCAAATTTGAGACCCATTATCTCAGAAACTATAAAAGCTAGAAGAATAATAAATGCATGTATTTGTAGGAAATTTCACTCTTTAATTTGTCAAATCAATCACAATTTAAAAACTGAATAGTTTTCGATATATTTAAGAAAAACTAAAAAAGGGGGATGAAATCCATGATGGTGGCGCGAGCTTCCCTCTCAGGACCGAGAACTTTTAGCAAGTTCATCAAGAGCCCCTCACGAAAATATGTACCAATTTTCAAAACTATATAATTTAATATTTTTCCACTCTCATTTTGGACCTTCGTTGGCTGGACTATAAGTGCTATCTTAACATGTGTTGACAGCCCTGTATCTATCTCACCCTGGATTCCTTCCCCAAATTCTTCTCTTTCGTTGGTTTTCATTCTTGATATGTCCGATATTCTTTTCTTTATATATACGGTAAACAAAGCTTTATGGCTATGCTTTCGATTTCTCGTATTCAATGTCCAAGATTTTGAATAAAGTTTTTTTTTTTTTTTTTTTGCATCTCTTGAGAAAACTAAGCACTTTTTAAGGACCTTCTTTCAAAATTAAGCACTTTTAAGATGCTTAAAAATAATTTTCAAATTAAAGCACTTTTCATGACGCTACACACCCTGTTAACAGATAAATTTCAGAAAATATTATAAAGAAAATGAGCAAAATTACTTCAAGAGATACAACTAATTTAACCAAAAATGACTACCTCTATCAACTACAATAAGACTAGATACTGCATTGTTTTATGAGTAGATGATTTGTTAATTTTATAATAAATTCCATATCAAATGAGATCACAATAACAATGAATAACAAAAAGGCAGTAAAAAAAGCAATCATTTGAGCACTATCAGAATTGTATTTAGACTTAAACCAAGACTTAAATTTCTACTGTTATATGAAAGTTGAATAAAAGTTGCTTGATTTTGTGTCAATCAAGCATACAGAGTGAATTTAAATGGCATTAATAGTCCCTCTTGAGCATTTTCATACATTTTTTTTTAAGTTTAAGTCATGGTCCAATTTTAAGTACTACAACAGTGACATCAAAAGCTTTAATGTACGATATGGAAGTTTAAAGTACTTAGCACACATTTAAAACCTATTTCAGTCAAAGACATTTCCATTCATATAAGAAACTTTAAAAATCAATGTCTTACAAAAATCTTGCACAAAAATCATAACAATAAATAATTACAATGCTCTTTTGCGCCTATCACAGGAAGAGGAATGTAGCATGGGGTCACAACAACACTGTTTGATTAAGGCATTTTGATGATAATGGCATTTTGAACATTCATATTCATCAATGATAGCTTCATCTTCTGGTTCAGATGAGCTACCATCATACACAGGAAGTGCTTCTTCTGCATAAAAGTCAAACTGCTTTGACAATGGAGCAATGAAGAAAACAGTGTCTTTTGTATAAAGTTCCATTATAGGATGAGCACACAACCTGTTTGCCTGGATGATGTGAGATAAAATTAAACATGATGAATAAGTTATTATATTAATTAATTCATATATTACAATCATAATATATGATTACTTTAAATCATGAACTTAGATTCACTATCCGTATTTGAAACAGTTAATCTATCTACTTTAAGAGGAACAAAAGATTTGTCCGGTAATTAGAGAGCTAAGTTTAAAATAGGTCTTGACAATGACAAATTCTTAAACTTTACACATACATCCTATAAAATGCAATGTCAATCAAGGTGTCAAGGTAATAATCAGTAAATTAAAACAACAGTTAAACTTGCAAATGATTCTGTGTTCTTAAGGCATTTAAATAAATGGTTAACAAATAATTTAATAATCCAAGTGGCTAAACTGGCTTTTTTCATTTCTAATTTTACTGGCTTTCCATTTTCTAATTCAGTTCCAAAGCAGTTTTTTCATATTCTTTATCAGATAATAAAGAATTAAATAGTGTCAAATAATACCGTTTTATTTTTTTATTTTTAAAACATATTTCTCAGAACTGAATATCATTAGAGATAAAAATGATTGGTTGCTTAGAGAGTAATGTATTAGTTTTGGCAATTTGGGTGCACCCCCAACTTTTTTGGGAAAAAATCAAATTTGTCGACTCAAACTTTTTCTTCTCTGTCCCAATTCAGACAGCATCCAAAACTTACCATTTTGTAACTAAATTTTAAAATTTTGCTGCTTAATCCCTATACTTCCTGGTAATTTTAATTGTCTATAAATCCTCCCCCCCCCCCTCAAACATGCTTATAACTTTCAATAGGCACCACTGAAAAGTAAAAGGGTACCAATCAGTTTTCAAACAGAGAAGAATAGGAAGGGGGGGGGGGGGAATCTAAGGACAAAATAAAATTTTCTGAAAAAAGGAATCAAAATTTAAAATGATTAATCTTGCCCTTTAAAAACTGTTTTTTAATAAAGTAACACCAGACAAAATTTGAATCAAACAAAAAAAAAAAAAATTCAGAAAACTGAGAAAACCTTTCTCAAAAAGTCTAATAAAATATATATATTTAAAAAAAGATGCTAAAATACCTTAATATACTGTTTTAACCTTGGGTAAATTCTATAAACAGCAACTGCTAAGGAATATTGGTTTTTCAATGGAAAAGATGATACAACAGCATAATCAATGTTTGGAAAAACAGCCACTTTAAAACCAGCATGAATCAGTTTTCGATACAAATTTTCTTCCATCTTGTCTGATATTATAACTCCAACTGATGAACCAACTTGTTTTCTGGTCTGCTAAATACAAAATAAGGATAAATAAGATAATTTATGCAATAATTTACTGCAGGAACTGCAAATTATACATGAGCAACAAGTCAAACATTAAATTTTGACATATGTTTAGTATAAAATTTTTAGCATGATTGTAAATCCCCTTAATCCAAAAGATATGCAAATTAATATTGTAACAAAATTGTCTTGTGGGTGTACGTGAATGCAATAAAATAAGCAGGATTAAAAAAAAATAAAGCTCTTTATTTTACAAATATTCTAGGAAAAGAAATGTAGCACAAGTATTAAAACAGCACTTGTAAAAATTCACAGCAGAGATTAACAATAAATCTCAACACAACGCTCAAAGGTTTCTTATCAGCTCACTAGCTTGCTTGCTGATCAAAATCCAACTCGCTCTTCTTGGTTTGAGAGCTTGTCTTTATACTTTTCAACAGGAAGTGACTTCATTACATAATCTCTAGAAAGTTCATGAAACCAGTAGAAATAGGTTGAAAGTTTGAGGTCCTTCTAGAAAATTCCTTTTGTCGCCAAGATTAGCATCTCAGAGAAACGACTTTATAGCTTTGTAACAATATTCATATTATTGTATAAATCTCTATATTCAAAGATTAACATTATATGTACTTACAATAAAAGCTTATCTAACCAGCATGCTTGGGAAACGCCGATTTCCGGTTACCTGAAAAGTCCGGATAGTTGAGTGTGATGGGAAAAATGGGAGAGATTGTAGCCTTTTTTTTTTTACCGATTCTATCCCTTAACCATTTTTTTTGTTGTCAATTTCGTTTTTTCAGCGGAAGGTGAGGAACTTTTTTTTCTTTGTTTCTCATTTTTGATTTTGAACCCCTCCCCCTGTAAAACAAGTCCGTGTACGTCACTATGCAGTATATTGCTTTTTTTCCCTTCTACACCCCTCCGTGCGGAGCGGATTCCAGAAACAAATTGCTCGTGTGAATGGAACAGTTCGGGCATGCTAAATTCTGGCACTCTGATGTAAGAAGAAAAGAAAAACTCATTTTCTTTTCTTCACCGAAAAAAAAGGTTTTAGAAAAACTCATTTTCTAATTTTTCCGGTTAGTTGAGCTTTCCGAATACTTGAATGCCGGATAATCAAGAATTTACTGTATATATGTTTGCTTTAGCATCACTTCCAAATGGCTGGGGCGATTTCGACGAAACTTGGTACATGTGTCCCTCATAAACTGATTTGAGTATTAAGTGTAGGAGTAAATAAGCCCTAAGCCACACCCTTAGGATAAGAAGGATCAAAGCTGCCTAAATACATGTAAGGTAAATGCTCCAGTAGTTGGCCACTTAAGGGCATTTCCTCAATTATCATCTAAACTTTTGAGAAGTTTCACTACTCTCTATTTTTTTATGGTTGTTCAAACTTTTATCTAAAATAATAATCACATGAAATATCAAAATAATTGTAATATAATTTTTTTTAAATTAAAAACTTAGATCACTCCTATGCGCCAGAAGTGGGCATAGCAAACTTTTGATGTACCAGTAGTGGCCATACCAAAAGTGGGCCACCCAGATTTGTCAATTGTGCCAAAGAAAAAAGAATAAAATCATTATATATAGTAATAATAACAATACATTAACATTATACACTATAAAAATGCATTAAAAATGGCTTGATATAGATGAAATCTTTTATTTATAGATTCTAGTCACATGAGATTTACTTTTTTTCTCTAACAGCCAATTTTTTATTAAAGGTATATGCTAATTATCGATCTTTCATTTTAAGTTCTGATAGGGGCATTATGGATATTAAATCTTGATATTTTATGTTGAAAAAATCTTTTTTTTTCTTTTATCATCTTCCCTCTGCAGTCAGAAATGAGCACTTTTAAATGGTGATGGAACATTTTTCGATGGTCCAGCAATGCGATAGTTATTAGTGTCTGCCTCGTTACAGAGCCCAACTAATTCTTGAATATCAGTCTTTTCCTCAACAGTACTATAAGGTATTTATTATTTAAGTAATTGGTCAGAATGTTCCATTAGTGTACCAGTAATGGGCCATGTGGCCCACTTCTGGTTCTGATAAAAATTAAAGCAAATCTAATTAAATAAAAAGACATTACAAGATATAACTTTCTTATTAACCATCACAAAACAGTCTATTTGAGAGAAAGCATGTGCTCCAGTACTGGCCTCCCTAGGCCCACTACTGGAGCATTTGGTAAAACATTAAAAACAAATAGAATGTATGCTAAAAAATAGTTGAATGAAGAGTTACCTCTTAAGGAAATCACTAAGAATAAGCTAAAAATGCTTCTCTCAAAGACCAACTTCAGCAACAAACTTTCTAGCTCCTAACTAAACAGGAAATAAAGGCTGTGCCATTGGTATTTAGTTGATAAGGATTTCCAGCCTACCAGAGGCAGATCTCTTATTTCATGGGAATGTTGGAATTTCTTGTTTTTCAACTTAAAAATTCAAGTGGCCCACTACTGGAGCACTTACCTTAACAAATGGGTCAACAGACATATGATAATTTTGTAATGTTTCTTATTAGTCAATTAAAATACTATAAGAGTAAATCCCGAAGGTAGGGTAGGGGCAAAGTCATTTAAATACATGTAACAAATGGGTCAATTGACATGACATTTGATACAGCTGGGGCAATTATGAGGAAACCTGGTACATTTTTCCCTCATTAGTCAATTTGAAGTAGGATCAGGTTGGGTAGAGTGGTCATAAAATCCACATTTTTTAAAAACTTAGGTGGATTATAAAATATAAATATAAGAATTTGTTAAAATACTTAACATTTTTTGGTTGTTATTTTACATTACATTAAGTATACTTATTGAAGTATTGAGGAACACATTGCATTAAAATTTGGGTAAAAAAATAATCGATTTAAACAATTTTATGACACCTTCTTTTTGTCATGTTTTTATGACCACTTTACTCCTACTAAAGTATAACTTAGTTCTTAACTATTCAAAGCTAAAATTTTTAAAAAATTACATTCTTACCAATATTCATTATAAAGTTATAGTATTTTATTTCATGATTAACCACTTTACCCCACCTGACCCTACCGTAGGTGTAAATAAACCCTGGGAAAAATTACCTAAATACCTGTAACATATGAAAATGAAATTTGATTCACATGTTTCAACTTGTTGATCTAAAAATGTGGTAAGACTAAATCTCATTTCATCAACCTTTTAGGATGATAATTACTGCTTAAGGCATGTGGAAATATTTATTTAGGAGCTGGAGCAAATTTCATGAAAGATGTTTCATTAGTTATTTAAACACTTTAATTATTGAAAGTTTAGTTGATAAAAGATTCCTACATAGTAAAAAAAAATACTGTAATGAGAATTGGGCCCTATCTCTTCTAGGCTGGGTGGAGGCGAGTCATTGAAAGACATTTAACAAACAGACCATTAAGCGCAAAATTTTTATTTTCAAAATAACATAAGGTTCTCAAACAATGGACTAACAAAGTTTATATATATAATACTGTACACTATGATATATATACACAAATGCAAGAAAAATTTCGTACTAATAATTTACAAATCATTTCATTAACACCTGAGAAACATTTCCTCAATAATGTAAAATTAATAAATAATATACTATTTATATAATATTGTTCAGATTTCTGTCTCCCATAAAATTTTAACATGTGAAAAGACCAGGCTATGCCTAAAACAAACATGCTTGCATGTATCATTCTGATGAAAATATTTAGAAACTATAGAACTCATTCCATTTTTAAATAAAAAAAATGTTGCAAAAAGATATGAAATTAATGAATTCAAATTGGTGAGTTAGGCAAAGATAGTTTAAACTGTTTAACTTTCAGTCTACGGTGCCCACTTACTTCATTACTCTTAGGATCGCCAACTCTCTGCCGCCAAGAATGGAGAGGAGAGGATGTTTGTTTTGGTTGCGCAATGATGATTTTAACGAGTGAGATGTGTGCTTTTCTCGTTACGTGCATTGTTGCTTCACTATGGCTCCGAATTTTGGAAAGATTGGATCCCTTTCCGCTTACCATGGGCTTCAGATAGCGGAACCGAAAGTTGTTTTTCAGTGGTGTGTGGATCAGGGATTGATAGCAAGCAGATACCCGTGTCCTAAGTGTAAACAGCAATTAAAATAGGTATGTGAAGTTTTAACTACACTTTTCTCGTTTTTGAACATTTTCAGTCACTTTTAGGTTCAGAATTGTGTATGTTATTCTGTGTTTCCGCCTCTGAATGAATAAGCGAAGCTACTAGTGTCCCGCTTTGCAGAAAGCGAAGCCGCTGATGTTTTTTTAAGTTAAAAAAATTGCCCGGTACGCGTTTGAAATGCCGAAGGCATTGCGTGCTCAATTGCTCCTCTTCAAATGAAGCATGCACAGTACAGCAATTAAAAGCGCACTGCGCATTCCAAACAGTGTTTGGCGCCTTCAAATGAAATTGCGCCAAGAAAAATTGGCGAGAAGCAAGTGGGCACCGTAGACTGAAAGTTTACCTAAACTCTTAGCAAACAAAAAAATATTAATTATGACATCCTGAAGTATGTCATTTATATTCATTAATAATCTAAACATGCTTTAAAGACACTGTGTCAATGAAAACTCTTCAAGCACTAATTTTTGGTGCAAACATTTTATTAGGAGAAATTCATTATCAGTTTATCTTGTTTTTGGCAGACAATATGAGAAGAAAAGAAAAAAAAAAAGTTTATCGATCTATATAAGAAACTTTTACATTTTTTTAGAACACCTTGCTCTTGCAAAAATATTTATATTAGAGAAAAAACACAATGTTGAAGTACATTCAGTTCTTACTATTTAAAACTGTTAAACAAAATGTCTAATGCAGTTTGATTTTAAAAAAATAATGAACCAGAAACAGAATAATATTTACTAAGGAGAAATATAAAAGGGAAAGGTTTTATACAATATCAAGAAATCTTTGAATATTATGCAGGACACTGATGACAGAAAATTGAGGCTAACATAAATTTCATATTTAGAGCCAAAGAAATATCAGAGGAACAAATGCAAAATTAATATGAATGAACAGAGAATGAGGGTACATTTTCTTTTAACAATATTTTAATAGAAGTAGAAAATATCTTCTATGAACAATGCTAGAGTGTATATTAGTTGTTAAACAACAGATTATAAATAACACAGTATAAAAGATTGACGAAGAGAAAAATATTTAACAATACTTTTTGATTTGAGACAATCAGTATTTTATTTTTTGATTTCATAAAAAAACAGACTCATCACTTAGATTTATTAAGTTTTCTAGCATTAAACATACAGTGAAAAATTTTATTAATTAAAAGTTCACAGCATTTTTTTTTCTGTGCACTATGTAAAAAAATTATGCATTAAAATAACTTACATAAAAGTCCTCGTGATAAATTGAAAAAGAATCCAGCTGAGGCGCCAGATTTTGAGCTTCTGTCAACAAATAACGGGAAGCTGCATAATTTTGTGTGAATTTATACACAACAAAAACATCTTTTGAGAATGGAGGTTTTGTCACTTTCACATCTACTTTATAAAACACTCCATGGTAAAACAAAATAAACAATACAAATGCAAAAAATAAACCAAAACCTAAAAATATAGTACTAAAATATTCCACATAATGTTGATAAGACAGCATCCCTATTATAATATTTATTAGAAAGTCAGCGAGTTAAAAATTCTTGAACGCGGAGAGCGAAAATAAAAATAAATAGTAAACGCCGGTTTCTCCGATTCCGACATCCCGCCAGGAAATTTTGAAGGAACTTTTAAGTCTTTCCTAGGCTCAGTCTATAGTTGAAAAACTTTATCTGGAGAAACCATACAGATATTTGATTCCTATTGAGTATATGGCATAAAAATATAATTTTAATTTATATGAATGGTGTATTTTCTTTATTTTTATTTGTTTTGATATATTAATAACACATGCTAGTTGAAGACATTTTTCTCTGAATAATTGGCATCAGTTATTACTTTCGTTTTGCTATTTTGGTCAAATCATTTTGACATACGGTGTTTATTGCGCTTTAACATGAATTGGTATATTTTTTTATAACGTTTGAAACAGATGGAACGATTTGGAATGTGTTTAAATCATTTTCAAAGACTGGCTACATTTGTTTTTCGCAATATTTAAATCTTATTTACTGTCTCATCTGATTCCAAAATGTAAGGAGTGATTTTAATAACATTTATTGTTTTCTTTAATTTATGCTCATTTCAATTGTTTACCTCCAAATTGTATGGCTATTGACAGATTTATGAAAATTCCTTTTAAGCTCATGAAGTTTTAGGCTTAAATTGCACTAAATACAGCTTACAACTTGAAAATATGTTTATTTATTTTAGGAGCCGGTTGGTATTAGCAATAAAACTTTTATTTGCTGGGCCGCCAAGACTTTTCATACGCAAATGTGGAAGTAAGTTTGACCTATTTTTCAGCTAACATTTATTTTACATGTACTACGCATAAAGAAGCATTCTTTTTTTTTTTGTTTATTCTGGAAATCAAGTTACCTGAAATAAATAAAAGAAAATTTTTCATAAAAGTCCTATAAAACAAAGTATATATATTATTTAAGGAAAGTGTTTCATGCCATTGAAAGTGTTTTGCTACATCAGAAATAAGAACCTTGAAAAATACTTTTAATGGTACAGGTTTTTTCAAAGCTTGAATTTCATTCATTTCTTTAAGATAATGTTTATGAAAAGGTTTGTTGATATTTCATTAAAGAAAGTATTTCTGTGCTTTATATTGCATATTGCAGAGTATTATATTTATTATTTTCTTGATTATTTTTTTTACACCATGTAATCCATTTAACTATTGAAATTTTTTTAAAATTCTTCCTAAAAAAGCAATAAAGATATTTCTTCTAGTTATTCTTAATGCAAAAAATTTTAAGTGTACTATTTTAATTGTGAATATATTAAATATCCATTCAAGAGATTTTGTATATTAAATATCATTCAAATTGATAATTCAAATTTTATCTGTATTGAAACTCTTATATTGTTTCATTATTTTTCCTTTAGTATTTTCAATAATTCGTAACCTACTTAAATTAAAGTGATAAATTTTATCGGTTATATTTATATTTTTTTTATTGTTTTTTTGTATTACAAAACATTTAATGATAGAATAAAGTGCAAATCCACATTTTAAAGTTTGCTGGCTCCTGCTGTTGAAAATTAAAATCATAGATTGTCTCTTGATATTAACCTGATCAAGGCCTTCTTCCTATGTGTCCGTGTAGAGAATATTCTTTTACTACAGTAGAGTCTTGCTAATCCAGACCTTGCTCGTCCGGAAATCCTGTTAATGAGGACGGGATTTTTTTTAAAAAATCTGTATATACAACCAATAAATTTTTAATTTAAATTATGTACAAAGATGTTTGGTTAATCCTACATCAGTTTGTAGCTTAAAAAGTTAGGTCTATGTATACAGTAGTATAAAACTAAAATTAAGCTGTAGGAAAAGTTATATGAACTTACGAAAAAAAAAAAAAAACCCATAGATTTTTATAGTTTTATTCATCTAAAACTTGTATTGCGTCTATTTTAAGGCAAATTTTCCATTTAATCTGGACTCTCAGTGATCCAGACAGTGTGTCTAGTCCAAATTAGTGGGACTATACTGTTCTATGCAAATCTGTGGTTTTCATTCTACAGTCACCTAGTGTAGTATATTTGTTTTATGGCATTGTAACATAAAATATTTGTTAAAATTGGATAATTTCTGAGGTTGCTACCTGAACACATTGTTTATTCTCATAAGACTTCTCTGTGGTGTTGAAATATAGAATGTCGATGAAAATTAAAATTCAGTAAGGATCTTTGACAGATGCATTTTGAGACATATGTAGGGATCTTTTCGTGCGAAACATCATTCAAAATATTTTTTTGGTTTCAATATAAGCTTATAGTTTTAAAAACATCACACTGAAATTTAAAATGCAATGCTTGTGTTTTATTATGGATTATGAAGCAGATAGGCCATTTGTTATAAGTTTTTTTTATTATACCCTCTACCAGTGGCGAATCCAGGATTTATTTCGGGACTTTACTCACTTGGCAATAAGAATCATAAAGAACAATACTTTCAATAGTTTAATAAAAAAAATACAATGAAATAACTAGCCGATAAATGTCTTTGACTGCATCAACACTACAAGTACTAGTGGAATGACTAGAAAAGTAAGAAAAATTTCGAGTCTGTCAAACCAGAAAGCAATGTTGTCATGCTTTCGTTATTTTTTTTTTAAAAAGGGAAATTAAGAACAACCAGTTGTAGTGATTTTAAATAAAATCAAGAATTCTGCCTTAGCTTTGGGTGGCTTTTTACCCCAAACCCCCCCCCCCCCCACCCGGATTCACCACTGCTCTCTACAGATCTATAAAAATAGTTTAGGTCTAATAAATTTAATGTACCATCTTATGGTGCCATATTTTAGATTGCAGATGCCTTTTACTTTGCATTGTAAGCTTCTTTGAGAAGATGATAAGTAGAATTGGGTCCCCACGTAGCACCAGATATTGTCTTATATCATAAAATTCGAGAAAGTAATATTGTACAATATTTTTCCCAATATTGAAACAGTGTAAAACGTAAGACTTTTTCAATACTGTACAATGTTTTTTTCATGATATTGGATAATGTCATATAATACTGTATAATATTATACCATATTGAATAATATTGTACTATACTGAATAATATTATATATTGTATAATGTCATATAATACTGTATAATATTATACCATATTAAATAATATTGTACTATACCGAATAATCTTAATATAAATAAAAGTCATTGTGGGTATGGGGGTGGGTATGGGGGGGGGTATGTATGTGGCTATGTTCCACATCTCCTCCTAAACCAATGGACGGTTTTCAACCAAATTTTGTACACTTATTATTTAAGAGAAGGGGAAGACACTTATGAACTTTTCCAAGTCCCAAAGTTAATTAAACAGTCAGTTAATTAGAAAATAACCGAAATCGTTTTTCCGCCGTAACTTCGGAGCAAACTGTCCGACAAAAAATATTTTTATACCATCTTAAAGTTCAAATTTTTACCTTTTCAATGATACTAATTTTATTTCTCTGACATTTTCCCTTCGATTGTTATTAATTTTTAAAAGTTCCAAAACTTTAAAATGCGTGCAGACGATTTTGAAATAACGAATATTTATAGCTACTCCGTTGCTAGGCAACGGTTAGACTTTGAACTAATTCACCTTTATTTCCAGCTTGGCGCTTGATACAGTTGCCAAATAGATTTGGCGATTGCTTAAATCGGAAGGTTACCGGAAAACGGTCTATGAATCCAAAATAAACAAACCAGGATCGTCCATTGACGTATATGATATGGTTGTCAGAGTTTTTATAATAGGAAGGTATATTTTGTCTTATGTATTCTTTTAAACAGTAGAAGCAGATGACATATAGCATGGTGGATGATATATTCCAAAGAGCAGATGATACCATTGAGTACAATGATGTAATTTACAGTAACAGAGAATTAAATTAGTCGTCCAATTATGTATTATCAACCGTCAAAACTTTTGACTTCCCCTTTCTATATATAACGAAACATTTACATTCGTAAATTTAAAAAAAGTAGCAATTCAAATTCTTCGCGCACGAAGTCGCGGGTAACAGCTAGTATTATATAATATTACACTATAGTGAATATTTTAAAAATACATTTCAGAAGCATGAAAAAATGTTAATCACTTAATTTCAATGTGCTGAACTTAAGGTTAACACCGTGCGATTTATTGAACACATCTACTTACAGCGAGCTTTGAACCCGGGACCTTCTGCATGCGAACCAAGAACCTTACCTCTGAACCAGCCAGACTTACATCAGAGAGCGTAAATGATGATAATAAAATGTAGTTACAAAGTTCGGATTTCTACGAAATTTCATGTTCATTCACAATTAATCTGAATAGTTTTCTTAATGAAATGATCTTTTATCGTTACAATTTCGAGTTCAAGATGAAATTAGAAATCAAAGAGGAAGCAATTTTAGCTTTTATATCTAAGTTTGCTAATTTAATAAATTAAAAGGGAGTAAGGTTTAAAAGTAATTATAATAATATGTTTGAAAGGTTTTCAAATAATCTTGAAATTTATTTATTCCTCTTTCAATGTATTACGAGACGCCTTGAACATTTATAATAACAGTATTGATTGAAAATCAAATACAAGATTCGGAACAAAAAATCATGTCATATTTTTACGATGAGAATAACACTCAATTTTTTTTTCATCCATATCGTGAGAGCTGTTTTATGGTTAGCTTATAACTGAATCCGGCCCGCCTTTTATATACAGTAAAACAAAATGACTATGTAAACATTATTATTCAAATGAACATTTTTAAAAAATACTTTTTCAGATATATCATTCAATACTGTTTAATATAACGCTATTGTATTTTTGTGCTGCCATCTGTCGGACATGAGAATAACTTCACCTTAAAATATTGATCAATGCTGATCAATGTAAAAATCAAAATATCATGTGCATTGTATTGTATAGCATGATATAATATTCAGCATCTTAAAGAATAATTGTTCCAGTGGTGTTTTTGTAATAAAACCTCCAATCGAGTGATATCCTGAGTTAAAATGAAGATTTTTATAAATAAACATTGTTTTTATATTATTTGTGAAAATATAGTATCTCGGAAATACTGATACATACAATACAATACTTTATTACAGTATTCGGTGTTCCTCAATGTTCATAATATTGTATAACATTGTGCAAACATTGTATTATATTTCTGTGCTACCTGGGTCATGACCAGATTTTTAACTTCATGATAATTCAACTTTAAGATAAATTGATAATTCTCGATATATCAATTTATATATAGAACGTTAGGAGTGTCTTTGGACATGTAGAGGCATAGGAAAGGAATTGCAGCCATAGAAAAACAGTCGCTCATTTTATTGTATAATCAGACATTTCACTTGAAAAGATATGATATTAAATTAACATCTTGGATGTGATTTTAGAGTATTCAATTTCATGACCAATTAGTAGATGCAGCATGCCTATCGCATCAAACTCTTTTATTAACTCAATAAGGGAGTAGAGGAGAAAGAGGCTTGTGATATTAATGGAATGCTGTCAACCAATGCCAGGTAGTTAAAGTCATGGTGATTAGATTTTAAGAGGCTCGGGAAAATCTAAAAGTCCACGTGATTCAGAAGTTAAAATAAAAGTGTTTTTATCATAGGTAGGATTTATGTAAAGAGAAAAAAAAATTAATTTTAAAAACACAGAAAAATATAATTTATTATATATATATATAATGTTAGGAGAGAAGTTGGAAGAGTAGTGATGTTTTTTAGTAAATGCTGTTATAGTAACATCATGGATTTGCTTTATTGTAAACCAGACATTCAACTTGAAGAGATCAAATTTTAAATTTAAGTTTTTAAATAGGCATGACATTTCCAATCCATGACCATATTTATGTAGATTCCATGCACATGTCATCAGTGAAACATTCAAGGCAGAAAGAGCATTTTGGCAAGGTGTCCAATCCTTTTATTAGCCCAGAAATGGAGTTCCCTGGAGAGAGGCTTGTAATGCTATCGTCATAACAGTAGCTCATTGCCAGTTAGTTAAATTTACAGTGATAAGATGTTGAGAGGTGTGGGAAAAATCAAAAGCCCTTACAACTCAAAAGTAAAAGTGTTTATCTTTGGACTTAAGTAGACAGAAAAAGAATTTTAAAAATGTGAAAAAATCTAATTTATTACATAGATATAATCAAGATGAAATGAATTTATACATTAATATACTTATATAAATTTGTATTTCAGTATTTCAATAATACGAATTATATTATTAATATTTTAAAAAATTTGAATTTTAAAAATGAAAATTTTATACCCTAGCAAATTCCCATAGCACACTAAAAACATTGTGATTATAATTTTCATATCATGGGACTGCTTCTAACAATGTCCAAATAATTAATCAATAATAATAATTCATTTGCAAATGAGAAAAAAATGAAATAAATATCCCAGAATGCATGATTTCCAATAATGCATATTAATAAAGCATATGGCATATTAGTTCCATTAGGACACGATTCTACTTCATAATTGTTTGTCAGAAAGAACTATAGATTGAAAAGCTGTCATTAAAAATTGTGTTTGTCTTAATTTTGAAATGAAAGAATTTAATGCAAAATATGTGATTCAAATAAAACATATTCTTTAAAGACTATGCAGCCTAGAAGATTAAATTATGTTTAAAATTTATTATAAAAAAATAATTTTTTATAAAAAAATGTAGCAAATAAAAATTCTTGAAAACTGTAAAAAGAAAGAAAAGAGCAATGTTCATGTATACATGTATACAATTTTGAAACATTTGTTTAGAAATTTTTTCACTGTAATGTCTCTGAATCAAGAGATATTGCTCACTCACAAACTTGATTGTACACAGTCATTGAAAAGCAATCGAAACTAATTGACTTCCTTAGTCATTGGGGTGGGACTGATGGGTCAACCGATTAACCTCGGTACTCATTCCCATCAGGAGACATTATTCACTCCGAAACTTAAAGGCCAAAAGCACTCTAATCAAAACTTAGTCGACTTCTTTAGCCATTGGCTGACAAGTAAACTTGTCCCATTCGAAATTAAAATCAAAAGAGTGGCAAGGGAAGGAGATATAATTTGAATGTCGACCCCATTATCCAGGGAAGTTTGGGGTATCTAATCTGTCTGCTTTGGGGTGGTCGATGGATGACTCGGGTGGCTGGCTGTTTAGTTGGTAGCTTTTTCCCTCTGTTCATTACAGTGTTGTCCCATGCCCATTCAGCTGATACAGTAGCCATAATGGTGGCAGGGGTCTTGACTCTGTCCATTACAGTGTGCCTTAAAGCATTGGGAGAAACGGGTGTTTAGGAAAAGTTTGGTTGTAGATTTTTTGATTACATGCATTGTTAGCATATATAAAAAAAATATTTTGTGGTTAATGATGGTTCTAAGAACTTTTGTCATTGCAGTGCTATATTAGTGATATTGATAAATCATTTTTTTTTGAAAAATTGATATTAAAAAATTGATTATTTTTAAAATGTTTTTTTTTTTTTTGATAAATTAAAAACTGGCACAGACCTACCACTCGCTATGTAAACTATTGTTTTAATGGAAATCACATTTTACCTACTGTCATATTATGCTGTCTTGCAGTAAAAACAGAAGTTGGCATATGAACTTCCTTTGTTGAAATCCTATACTTTTGAACATTGGGTATGATACCTTTTTGTTTAATTGTATTCCATAGTACCTCGGTTAGTATTTACTAAAATAAAGCAAAAATTGCCATCTTATTTTTCTCCTTTGAAATTTCCAGGTTTATTCTGTTGAGGTAACTTTGTTTCTAACATGCAATTTTCTTTTTAATGTTTATAATGCAGCAATATCATTCATAATTTACTGAATTTTCATTTTTATAAAATATGCATATTATATATAATTGTGTCTGTGTGCACTCATGCTATATGTTTCATAAATTTTTTGCAATGCTTTTTTGAACATTAATTGTAATAGTCTTCTGATTTAGTTTCAGGTTCAGGTTTACTAGCATTTGTCATCATTGGAATTTGTACATTATATGTATCTACATCCTATTTTTCTGTAAATAATGGTAAGCTTCTTTTTTTTTTGTTATTTTGACTTTGATCTAAATATAATACCATTTTTGGATTTATCAAATAAAGAAAACTAATTTTTTTTTTTACTTATTTTAGATCCTAATTAATTTATTGCATTTATTTGTTTTGTACAATTTTATTGAAGAAATTTAAGGTTGATGATTAAATTACAAAATATCCCAACTCAGGGATACCTGTAAGAAGAAATTTCAGCCTGGGATGTACTGTTACTCTATTAATTTAAGAAAAATCAACTTTTACAGTTTTTTTTTTTTTTTTAAATACTGTCTTGAAAATGAACAATAGCAATCCAAATAGTCCTTTGAATTTAACTTGGCTTATAAGAAGCAGTTGATTAAACCACCTACTGCTGTAAACATTTAAACCTAATTCAAACCTCTGCATAGTGATAATCTTTGACAAATATATTTGATTTTTGCCTTTAAGTGACTTTTTAGCTATTATATAAAGAGTTGAAACTGCCAAACATTTCTAAAAATTTTGGCAATATTTTTTGAAGTATGTGGTAAGAATCAGTGACATTTTAATATATAGAGTTAAAATTAAGCGCAGTAATGAAGTATGGATATAAGGAATATCCATATATGATTTTAATAAATATCACATTTAATTTTGAAATTTATTTCACAAGAGAAATGTTTTATTTATTTTGAGTGTAGAATGAAATGGTGTAACCATGCAGGATACAGAATTTCATTTTATGCAATCTGAAATTGTTTTAGGACAGGTTAACTTGATTTATCAATCATAAGCTGTATTAATGATAAAACTCAAAATTCAGCATTAATTGTAAATACCTCTATTGGATTCAGAAATTTGGGTCTATCAGAAAATTCAGTAAAATACTTGATATATCAAATGCAGTAGAGTATGACTTTGGGTGCTCTGTGAAAAATTGCAGAAAAAGAACTAGATGCGATTCCCAGTATCAAAGTAGTTTCAGGTTCTTGCATCAAAAAAAAATGGCGGGTTACTAGCTCTCTTTAAGGTGCTGTATTCATTTTAAATGCCAGTTCAAATGTTTCTTGATTAGTTTAGACTTTAGCTTTATTATTTTATTTTCCTTCCGTGTGAAAATTTAGAACATTTAAAAGAATGTGTTCAGGTTGTCTAGAAATTTTGGATTCCTGGGGTTTAATTTCTGAGTTTCTACGCCTATTGATAATTCATAGGAATTTTGGTGTTGTTTTTTTTTGGCTGTCTCTGTTTTGAGTAACATTTGAGTTGCCATCAAAACTCCACCAATCTTTGCTTAAAAGTACCTGCAGATAAGTCGATTAACCACTCGCAGTTTATCTAATGTTGTCTGTTTTGGCTGGAACAGCAAACTACCATTTCTTATACAGGCTTTTTGATGTGGAAATCCAGAAGCCTTCCTTAATGTACTATCTGGCTCTTTTCAACTGAATTTTTGTATATTCAATGGTGCTATTTGAATAAAGATAAATTTGCTCTAGAAATAATGCTAAAACAAAATTTTTTCTTTTTTTTTTAATGAGTACAAAACTTCAGAATATTGCAGGCTAATTAACTATCCTCATGCTGACCCACTTGTCCATATAAATTATGGAGTATTTTAATGATCCAACAAGGAAAAAAATGTTACATTATAAATCTTAAAATTCAAAATAAATGCACAACTCGGATATTTTAAAATAATAATATATATAATGCATTAATAGACATATATATCATATAATATAGCATTAAATCTGGACCAATTCATAGGAACAGCAAATAAAACTCAAATTACTTATTGTAAATGAGATTTTAATTTTATATATAAGAAAGAAAGCTTTATAAAGAAGTGAAGATAGAAAATTTTATGCTTTAGCACTTGTTTCAAAATCTAAAAGAGTGACCTAAAGCTACATTATAGCAGTCTTACTTTGTGGTATGTGAGGGAATTCAAATCTGGCAATCATTGGGAAATGATGTCTAATTAATTTAGTAGATGATGCTTGGTAGGATGGGTGATTTTATTCTTGAGAGAAATATAGGTTAGCAAAAGATCTATTAAAGATTCATTTATTAAACTTCTCTTTTTTATAAAAAGAAGTAAGAGCTGAATATATTATTAACAAAATTTTGTGGTAAGATTGGGCTTAATTGCATGGAAAGAGTTTTTTATTAGAATCTCAGGCAGTGTAAGTCTGAAGTAGGCGCTTTACCTCAGAATCCATAGAGACTCAGGAAATCTATTCAGTACATTAAATGGCGTTAGTGACGGCGAATTTTAGCGGTACTTATTATTCCAGAACTATTCCGATATATATTGATATACACCTATTTATACATGTGATCATGTTTAACCAAATGTCCCAATTTTATATATCATGCAACAATTTTGAATCTTGGGACTTTTGCTGGGCAAAACCTCACTTGTTGTTTGTTTTCTGGAACTATTGGTTTTAATATGCAAATTTTAATTCGCGTTTTAAAAAAATTTACAATTTTAACCTCTTGCTCTCGACATTTACTTCGCCTTCTCATACTTTTCATTGTTTTCACGAGCACACTGTCACTCTACAGTTTAATGGTTTGGTGGCTTGTAGGCACTGTGCTTCAATGGGTTTAGGCTACTATCTCTCCTATCCTATCATGGGCATTTGGGTGGGGATATCAAACGTTTTATCGGTGAAGCTCATATTACAGGCCGAATCCAGCCTTTTCAGGTTTTATTTGTAATTTTTGGAGTAACTAATTTCCTAATCACCAATGAGTGATAATAACCAATCGGTCAACTAGCTGATCATTTCTAAATTTTCTTTCGATTATTAAATATTACTATATTATATTTTGTTTCTGACTTTCACGGTTTGATTTTGCTTCTGATCGAAATTTTGGAGAAATTGATCGACTCATCAGCTTCCGGTAGCGGTGAGTTTATTTTTGGAACTGTGTTTTGTTTGGATGTAGCTTTGGTAGCCTGAAAAAAATTCTGCTTTTAGGAATCGTTTGTTTATCAAAGTCTTAGAAACAATAGTGAAAAGAAAAAAAAAAGACCCTTGGAAT
The DNA here is from genome assembly GCA_013235015.1 of Araneus ventricosus. Classification (NCBI taxonomy): domain Eukaryota; kingdom Metazoa; phylum Arthropoda; class Arachnida; order Araneae; family Araneidae; genus Araneus; species Araneus ventricosus. The sequence goes on along the minus strand of BGPR01001597.1, from coordinate 200,989 downwards.
ATACGAAATACTATTCTTTTTTAGATTCATTTGATGTCTTGGACTAAAAAAACTTTGCTGACATTAAAAATTTTCATTTGTCAAAGTAAAACTTGCTGTTAGATTAAGAGCTGCCATTTGAAAAGGTTCTTTTTGACACTCTCATAATTTGAAAATAGATAAAAAGATGAAAGTACATATGGAATATTTCTTGATTACATTTAAAACAAGAGTTCGCAATTGCAGTATCCTCAAGCCATTTTAATTTTTCATAAATGTGTATTTTGATTATTTCTAGACATTTTTCTTACATGAATAAATTTTGTTATAAAATATTTAATTTACAATTGTCAAACTACTAATCAAAATGATTATTTTTTGTGGAATAAATCACACAAAGAGTTTTAATAAATTACAGGTAATAAAGATTCTTTATGAATGATTTTCAATTTAAGTACTGAGTTTTTTTAAAAAAATTTGGTCACTTTTCATCAATTATTAAGTAAGCTTCTGTAATGCATTCAGATTCTTTAATTTTAAAATTCATTCTTTTTGGATATTCTATACATTATGATTATACAAAACAACCAATAATAAAGCAGTCAGAAGCAACAGAAGGTTAATCCTTGTATGGAAAGGCCTAGAATTAGCAAGTAGTGAATATGTTTTCTTGTCGTCATTAATAATATTTTTAATAATGAGCTGATAATGAACGGTTTTATTTGGAGGAGATTGCAGTACAATATGAATAAAACTTAACAAAAGCTATACTTATCTGATATTTGATGATTATATTTGAAATCATTTCCAAAAGCCCAGAATTTCAATGATCTAAATTAATTGTTTTTATTTGTTCTGAATTTATCCAGATTAAAATGTCATAATAAAATGTTGGCATAGATTGTTCCATTTCTACTGAGTATCATTATTCAAAACTGTTAAAACTGTCTTTTTTTCTGATGAACCGACTTTGTTGAAATGAGAAATGTGCATATGATTTCTTTGTTTAGGAAAATCACTTGCCAAGCAAATATTCTTTTTTTGGACATGATGATCAATCCCAGCATTTCCCAGTTTCTATTCTTTTAAAATGATAGTTTGGGACTTGAGGAAACTTTCCAAGGTTTTTATTTTTCTGTAGCTTATTTAAATGTAATGGTGTAACTGGGAGAAGAATTATTTAATCATCATGTGAATTATTTACAGGATGTCCTTCTCTTTCACACTATTTTTAATAGAAGTGATTCTTTGATTATAATCAAATAATCACTTCTATAGTTTCTTTAAACCACTGATACAATAAAAGGATTATTGAGTGATTCTTCTTTTAAAGAAGTAATAAATATTGCATATATGTGTTACCCAACAGCCACCAATGTTTTCTTATTATTTTGAATTAATGTAAGTTTATAACTGTCCATGGATATTTGTCAATTTTCAGCAATAAGGCTCAGAAGCGAATTTCATAGATATACAATATGAATCACAATGCAGACTGTTGAAAGAGGTTCAGGCAAATCCTTTTATTCTTAAGTACTTGATCAGGAGTCCCTTAGCACATAATTATTTTCTATTGTCAGTAGGTTTCTAAAGCTAATTTCACATAGTAAGAATTTTTTTGTACATATGTAGTTGTTTATGAATGAGCAACTATGAATGAGGAATTAGATTTATAGGCTTTGTTCGTATTTAGGTAATATTTCATATTTTTAACTTTGATTTCAGAAAATATTGAAACATGTTAAGTTATATGTAAAATTTTTAACTTAATCTTAGTTATCAGTAAACTATACCAATGGATAACAAAAAATATATATTATTCAGCGAAGCTAGTAACTTTCATTTAAAATTTCATAATTAATTTCATTTACAAGTGAAAACAAATTGACTTATTTTTTATATTACAAAAACCATATTGCTTTCAATGTTTTTGTGTGGATTATGTTCATTCAGTCTATTGAAATCTATAAATTTGCATATTTAAAATTCGGACTGATAGTAATTTTGTAAATACTTGTTATCAATCTACAAATACTTTACTGCTGTTATATTAAAATTTATATGTATTTATAGAACAGTTTCTTCTCTCCATTCTATACAAATTGGAGAAATTGTACCACATTGTGGACTACCCAAAGCATGTAGTAAAGATGAATTTTCTGTCCATTTATATACTGGAAAAGATCACACTGATGAACCTCGGCTCTGTGTCGATGGTAAATAGTAAGTGCAGTTAAGAAACTCAATGATGAAATATTGTACGAAATTACTTTTTGAATGCTGCGTTCTTAATTGTATTAATAATTCTTTATTGGATTTTGAGTATTTTTACTCGGATGTTAATAAAGTGTTATTTTGTAATCTTAGTAAGGATATATTAAGTAGCAGATATGTTTTTTATTAAAAGTATCTTTTAAAAATAAAAAGTTATGAATTTAAAATTTGTAATTATTTAAGTATAATATAATATTAATGTTTAAAAAAATGGGTTTCAGTAAAACAGATTATGGTAAGGGAAAAAAATGGGAATCATCTCCCCTTTGCTTTTTTCAGCTATTTCCACATAAAGATATCACTAATAATGTGTAGTCAAAAATAGTTTTTCCTATATATGACTAAATGCTTTCCATTGGCATTAATAAAAAAATTCTTTAAAAGAGTCTAAAGTTATCTTTCTCATTGGCAGTTTATCAATTATGTTTGATTTCATATGATGATGCCTTCATGTGTTAAGTTTAGAAACTATTATCTGAAAAAAACCCATTTATTTGGCATATTAAAAACAATTTGTTTTTGAAGTTTTTACTCTCAATATGTAAATAAACCAGGCGTATACTCTTTTTACCTAAATAGTTTGCCTAAAAATGTCTATAAAATGAACAAGCATGCTATATTTTATTTTGTGTCATCTTGAAAGTTATCTTTGGATTTTCCAAAATGATACTGATTTGCTGAGATAATGTGCTGTGGTTTTGGCTCTTGATAAAATGATCAGAGATTTCCATATCAAATTAAAACTAACAGGCACATATTATGCATTTTTATAGGTAAAAAAATTATCTATTACTGTGTTATTGCAATTGCAATGACAAATTTTATTAGAGAAAGTTTTCTAATGCTTGTCCATCCAATTTCTATAATCTATTTCGAAACCATGTTATATCTGTAGTTTGTCTTCTGCATAATGTGATTAAATATGCCTAGTTTTATTCTTTTTTTATATGACATCGTTGATCTGATTTTTTCTTAAATTTTAAATGAATAGCGTATGGATGTTAGTTTATTAAACTTTGTTTTTCTGTCAACTATGCAAGAGAGTTGGCTATAGTTATCAGATAATAACTATAACCAATTCTTATACCTCCAAGAGTTCATTGTAGTTATTAGATAATACATTTGATATTTGCTTTTTTATTATAGTATTGTATCAAAAAATGTGAACGAAGGAGGAAGAGGCTTAAATGTTGCTGTCATTGACAACTTGACTAGAACAATAATTAGGGTTAGTCACTTTGATACCTACGAAAAAGGTGTGTGAATTTTATGGCATTTTTAAATAAATTATTTTATAGTATTTATTAAAATATTTGAAGTAACAATTTGTATTCATTTTTGCATTTTATTATTTATTAACTATTCTTTGAAATATTTTATTACTACTTTTTACTTAATATAACAAAATATTTTCTAATATAACTAAATTTCATGAATAATAATAATTCTTAACAATATTATTAAATTAACTAACTTATCATACTAATAATTCTTAATCTAACTAAATATTTTCTAGTCTAACAAAATATTTCCATTTATTTTATTCTTTATAATTTAATGAAGTGAGTATTTTCATTGCAGTTAATTATTACTCATCACATTGCCTCATCTAATGTGGTAAAATATTATTGTCATAGATTCCGATTTTGTCTTTTAGAATCTAATGGATTGGAAACGATGCTTTTGACTTTGCGACCTGGTGACATTTTAATTCTTATTACCTTCGATGAGCCATCAAGAAAGTATGTTGAATTAAAATGTTTTTAGCAATATTTGTAATTAATTTAGATATTATTTTCAGAACTCATTTTAATCTATTATCTAAAAGCTGAAAATGGATTGAGTGATTTCTTTTCCCTTTGGTATAAATATTCTATTTCAGTTTGTATTTTTTAGAGTACTTTTAAGTATTTATTCTTTGTATCTGTGCTTCTAATATCTATTGAATATTGTTGCCTGTGTTATTAATTTATGATCTTATATATTTATAATCCATTCAACTTTTAGACTGCAGTCGAGGATAAAATCTGTTAACTCTTTGTTCTCTTCAATAGTGGTTTAATTTTGCTGTTTATTAAAATTATTAACCGGTCATCATTTTTATAAATACAGTATTGATAGAAAACCATTGTTAAAATTGCATGATCTCTCACTGAATTTTAGATGTGTAATTATTTTACACATATTTATGCTGATCTTTTTTAATGGTGGAAATAGTTATGATGAAATATTATTCTAGCATTAGTTCCGATTCCTTCAAGATGTATAAAAAGGGCAAACTCTTATTTCTTAAGGGATTTTAATTGACGTATTTACATTATATAACTCATATTTTCTTGTTTTCTTTTATGTTATATGTTTGATAGTTGTTTGATTGTGAACAGGCTTAATGTGGTTACTTTTATTATTATTCATTGTTTTATTGCATACTGGTTCAGTTAAGCTAATTTATGTTGACATTCTCTTGCAGATTATCTCGCATTGCTAGATTATTATTTTATGATCTTGGAAGTGCTTCGATTCAGAATTTGGGATACAGGAGTAGCTGGTATTTAATTACACAAAAAGGCATGTCTGGGTTTTCACCTTTTGAAGATGTAAGTTTTATTGTTCATTTTAAAGTTTCATTCTAAAAAAAACAACATTTAAACAATTATTGGTTTTCCTTTTTTAGACATCTATTTTAAGTTTTAAAAAATGTAGAAAGTGTCACATAATGTAAAGTAAGGCTGCTTAAACTATGTGTCACAATCCCAAACAGAGTGAAGCAAATTAATATTGGATTCATGATGATTTTCATAGTATATTCTTTCCGATGCTTCATTATTTGTTAGTAGAAATTCAGAAATCATCTTGAGTGAAAAGATTGTATATCTATTTAAACTGAATTTGTATTTATTTACCAATAGTGAAGTGATTGATTTAAATCATTTAATTAAGAAATTTTGTTTTACTTTTGGCTGGTTAATGTAGAGTTTACAGTACCCATCTACTTTGTTCCTCTTAGAATTGCAGACTCTTTGCAGCCAAGAATGGAGTAGATAGAATTATGTTTTGGTTACACAATAATATTTTTAATGAGTGACTTGCGAACATGTGCGGAAATGAATCTTTCCATCGGTGTTTTGCACATCACGCCATATTGCACCTTGTTTCGATAGGATTATTTCGTTTCATCTCTTTGAAATGATTGGTCGATTCATTCAAATTTGAATAAAACTTTGTTTGGAATTCTTCAGTTTAAATATCGGTTCAGCACTGTGTATTTTATTCTGTGTGTTTTGGTTCTCAATGAAAAAGCAAAGCTACGAGTATTCCGCTATGCTGAAAGCAAAGCTGCTGATGTTTTTTAACTTAAAAAAATTTGCCCGGTACACACTTGAAATGCCGCAGCCATTGAATGCCGTAATTCTTGTTTTCGTAATTTTTTAAAAAACTTAGATTCCTAGCTTTCAATGAACAAGCTAAGATACTAGTTTCCTGTGATGCTGAAAGCAAAGCCGCTGATGTTTTTTTAAGTTGAAAAAATTTGCCTGGTACACACTTGAAATGCCACAGGCATTGCGTGCTCAATCTCTTCTTTTCAGGTGACGCATGCGTGAGAGATCAATAAAAAACGCACTGCACATCCAAAACAGTATTTGGTGACGACACATGAAATTGCGCCAAGAAAAATTGGCAAGAAACAGGTGGGTATCGTAAACTCCACATTTACTTTTTGGCCTCAAGACAAAAATGGGGTTGCAAAAAAAACCAACTGGTGTGGTCTCCCCCTAAACTTTCTCATATACTCCTAACACATGTAGAGAAAAAAAATAAGCTAAACGGCAATCAAACGAACAGGAACCCCTAACGCAGTGGAGAAAAAAATAAGCAAAATGTCATACCATGATTTCCGAAGGTTTGTCCAACTCAAAAGTTTAATTAGAAGCCGGCATGATTACCACTAGGACAGGGTGCAAGATAAAGAAAACGAAATTTGCTATTTGAATGCCTTTTTTGTAACCGATTGAAAATAGACACAAATGTACTATTAAGGTAAGAAGGCCACATACCAAATTTCATTTTTCAAAGTAATTTTTTAAAGAAGTTATTGCATTAAAAAGTATGCGATTATACAGATAGACAGACAGTCAACCCTTTGGCAGATTGGGTCCAAAATTTGATACAAACCTACATTCCTGATGACAAAAAATGTGTACCAAATTTTATCCACCTAGCTATTTAAGTTAGTGAGTTATCGTGTTCACATTAACACGGACATACAGACAGACTTCCCGTGGATGGATTTCATCCAAAATTTGATAGACACCTACAAATTATGTGTAAAGACCACATACTAAATTTCATCCCTATAGCTTTAATAGTTTTTGAGTTATCATGTTCACAGACAGACCTGACACACAGACGGACATAATTCCAAAATTGTGTTTCGGAGTCGGGGAGGTCTAAAACGCTGAGATTCGTCAAAATCTCGAGTTCAAATATTTTGACGATTACAATACCTTCTCTTTGTATACTTAGTATATGAGGAAAAAAAATGCCTTTTTTATAAAGGGTATACAAATGGCAGATGTTTTATAAACTCGTTTGCAATGTCTTGGACTTTAAAATGATTTCTCCTGTGGTTGACAGCTGCTCAATATATAAATATTTCAGTGAATTATTTACATTTTTGGGAACTTGCTGGAATCTCACTGCTCTTTGGTATCTGTTATACAACTCGTTGTGAATTTTGCCCTGTTTTTTCTTTCAAATATAACTTTTTGGTGGCTTACAACATATTTTAAAGTATCATTTTGATAAAAGCATTTGTAAGTGGAAATTGATAATTAAAAAAATTATGTAATGGAACATGATGTAACATATGTATTATAAATTTAATAGCCAGTTATTTTAAATTTAATGGAAAAAATTTAAGACAAATTTTATTTGCATTTTTGTAATGATTTTGTTAATATCGAATCTTTCAAAAAATTTCATTAAATAAATTTATTTCATTTGTAGCTTCATTTGGTTGACAGTAGTGGTTGGCCACAACATCATGATATCCGATTTTGTGTACCATTTGAAAGTATGTATTTATGCATGATAATTATTTGAAATTTATAGTAAAGCTGTTAGAAGTGTGTGTTGCTAAACATTATTGTATCTTTTGATTGCATTACTATAAATCTGTTAAAAAAATAGCAACTCTTGTCATTATTTTTTTTATTCTAGTTTTTACTTATTTTTTGTGTGTATTTGAGGCTCTTTCTTAAGGAATCTTTTGGAACTGTGCTTATAAATGTTACTGAGCTTTATTTCTTGATGAGATTTATTTAGTTTTGTATGGATATTTTTGATAACATGTTTATATTTCATTCCTTTATAAATTTATTTTTACAGTTAAAGGGCAAATAGTTCATCCAGATCCTTTACCTTCTAGCAATCCTCAAAGAGTTGAGTTCTGTGAAGTGCATGAAAATTTGCCTTTGTTTTGTGATGGTGAGTTTTATTAAATTTTTATGTAATATGCAAAATAAATGTGTGCAGTTTCGTATTACTGTTTTATTATAGATTGAAATGAAATGTCAGTAATTGTTAAGAATTCCATTAACAATTTGTTTAATTGTGAATTTGGTCTGTGCAATTTGATTTTTTGTACATTAAAATTTCGATTAATCATCACTTTCTAGACCAGGCTTGTGACAGATAATTGAATAGATGCATAACAGAAATCTCTTAATGCATAGTACAGTAATGCAATTTCACTAGTGGCTTGGGACGAAAATGAAAATTAAATCCTTTAGAAGTGAATAATACATATATATTGTATTTAGTTTTACAAAATGATCAATATAAGAGTAGTAATGTACAGAAATAGTGGATTAGATATTCAGACTGAGATCAGAAACTGAGGGTTGAAATATAATTAAGGAAGATTTCTTCCATTTAAAAAAATATTCATTGAAAGAGAAGTTGAAATATTAACTTCTGTTTATCTCTTAAAATAATTTTAAAAGGTTGTTCATTCTGTGTCAAAATGAAATTAAGTGTTAATTTGTTTTTATATATGCTTTTAATTTTGTTAATTTGTTCTTAAATATATTTTTAATCTTAATAATATTTAAGCTATTGAATAATAATTGTTATATGTAAACATTTGCCTATAATTGTGTCTGAAATCTAAAGTCATTAGATTATTTACTTCTTTGTAGCTGATGTTGTAAATGATCCACTTTTGCCATCTCCTGTTTGGAAACAGCCTGCAGCTATTAATAAAATATATAATGTTCCTATTATAGTACTGAGTGGTAGGTAGTATGATTCTTTTCCATTGAAAAATATTATTTCCCACAATATATGAATTAGAAGTGTCAACACATTTTTTATAGATGTTTTTAATGATAGGCTTTTAGAGGGTGGGTTTTTAAAATTTTATATAAAAATCTTGTTCTCAGTAAAAATGCCTTATTTACAATAATGCTTTTCACTGAAGTTTCTAAACATGTATTATAAAAATGACTTAAATGTCTTCAATAATGTGCTAAATTTTTTAACAGTTAAAAATTTTGGAATTTTGTTGTGTTTTGAATATTTGAAAACCATTTATTCTTGGAGGTAAGAATTGAAATATATTTAACAATTTTTCAATAAATTCTTATAAAATTGTAAGTTCACTCAGTATTTAGTATTCATTCAGTTTCTCTTTTTGAGGTCTTTCATTAATACATTTTATTATAATGAAAATTGTTTAAGCATATGTGAAATTGTTATCTTATTTCATAGTTATCAGTTTTGGAAAACCCAAATTAATAAAATGGTTTTGTTTCAACACTTGATGCTACCAGCTTGTTTTTAAAAATTTTGAATAAAATTTGCCTTATTATTGTTTTAAGGAATTGGGTATTTTTTCATACTAAATTATGAATTGAAATTTTTAGGTGAAAATGTCCATTTCCTTCCTTTAACTCTTGAAACCCTTGTGCGACAGCCAGGAATGAAGCCTAATATAGTTGTTGTATGTACTGGTTTCTCTGATTCATTACTTTAAGTTTTATTAACATGTTGCCATAAGCGATGCTAGCTGCTCCAGTTTTCCTTTTAAGAATTATGTGCACGATTTTAAACCGTACGGCAGTGTCTTACATGTTTAAAATTGATTACCAATCTTTGATTTTGACCATGTAAAGCTTTAACTGTGTTGTTTATTGTAAAGAATAATAGATTTTGAGAAAACAACAGTATTATTCATATCCTAATAAATGAGAAAAATCATAAAATTATGGAACTTTATATAAAATTTATTATCATTATTAGAATAAACATTTTGATATCTATTCCCAATTCTTTTAAAAATGATCTGTTTTATTGATGACATTTTAGAATTTATGGATATTGCCATAAAATATGTGGCAATTTATTAAATGGTATATATTAAGAAATGTCTGATATGTTTACTTGTGTGTAAAAAATATTTATTGGTTGTAGAAAATTTCAACTATATTCCCAGTGTTAAAGAATTTAATTTATTTCATTAAGTTTTTTTTATTTCCTTTTGATGTAGGTATATCACTTAGCAAAAAATTCATTGGTTCAGAACTTATCTCAGTTATTTGGTTTCATGTCTGAGGAGTTATCTCAACCTTCAACTGACTGTGGTAAAAAATTTTATTTTTAAAGTATTTAGAAATACTAACCCATTAAAACCCAAATTAATTTAAAGCATAGATTTCAATAAATTTCTATTAAATCATGTTTAAAGTACCAAGATTAAGTTAACTGTGAAGTAAAATTAAATTCGGAGGGAATTTTTTTTGTTTTAGAAAAACATTTTTAAAAATTGGAAAAAAATTAAAACTTTTTTTACATAAATATTTAAAATTTTCAATATATAGTAAAATATCAAACAATAAAAATCAATTTCTAAATCCTTGCATTACCTCAAAAATTAATCAAAGGAAAAAACAAAATTTCAAAATGACGACATCTTGACTTCAAAATCTGGCTAACTAGTGGTGTATATGTGCTGAAAACTGTTTAGGAGTTTGGTAATACCTATATACTTCATAACCCCAGCAAAAAAGAAACAATATTATGCATTCTGTTTAGCCGCAGAAGTGAAATGTAACTGTCCTATAATTAGGGCTTTAACGGGCTAAGAAGAGAGAAATATGTAAAACATAATATGTTGCTGTTGTATTAAATATAATCTTGCATTAATAGCATGAATCATATATATGGATTTTATGTGATTGCAATTTTAATCCAGGACTAAATGGAATTAAACTTTTCTGACTTTTTTTTCTTCATTTGTTTTATTTCAGGTAGTTTTATTTACATTTTATTGACTTGAATAACATATTCTTAAATCTATGCTTATTTTTTCATAGAAAGGATATCGGAAGCTTTTGAACTCCATAACTTACTTTTCCCTGATGCTGTAAGTTAAATTTTCATTAGTGATTTTGCTCAGTAAAAAAACTAGCACCTAAAAAAATTATAATTACTTATCCAGAGTATTTCTTTTTTTTTTAAACTGATGATTATTTTAATACATATATGTTAAGCATACATATGAAAATATATTAAATTTTTTTACATCAAATTATTTTTTTTAAATTTATTTTGTTTGATTTACTCTGGCTGTAGTAAAAGAGAACTTCATAGACATATTTACTGTGATAGAATTTTAGCTGGGGTCAGTGTGGCCTTTGCATAGATTTAATTCAAATTTAGAAAACCTTCCATCCTCTCTCTTGTTTAAAATGAAGTCAATATGACAACTTCAAGGCGTTTAATTTGCAGCAATCTTTATTTTTCTTAGTGTCTAAGTTTACACTTAAAAACATTGACTTAAAGAACATTAAAAATAATATAATATCAGTGGAATCACAATTGCAATTATTTTTTTCATGAGGTCATTTATTTCTGTATTTATGAAGACCATGCTTTAAAATCATTAAAAATAAAGTGATAAATAAAATGGTTATGTGAATAGAATCTGTAAGGCATTTATAATTGTTTTTCTAGTGCACTAATTTTTTAATAATATGTTTAAACATGTTGTTTTTTGTCGATATCTTTCTCTAATAATTGCGATATTTAATTTTAGTTTATATACCCAATTGTTTTCTAAATCTTTATTCAGATTGTCAGTTTTTACTTAGAGTAAAATATTTTTTTCCCTCCATTTACACTTTCCTTTATAAAATTCATTTAAAAATTAACTGTAGTTTGTATGTAACATTTTAAAATGCTTAATATAAAAATAATTATTCACTATTATATTTTTCATTATATTGTAGTTATATTTGAAATATAAAGATATTTTTTTTACAATCTGTTTGTTTATACATTAAAATTTTTTTTTGTTTAGAAAGAATTATTATTTATTGGAGAAAATGCTATTCTGGCTCCTGATTTCCTTTTCTTCATGGGGCAGCTACTGTCTATTTTAGAATCAGATTCAACCATTCTGTCTGTGTCGTCTCTCAATGAGAATGGTAAATATGTTTGAAAGTTATGTGCTTTGTTTTCTTATTTCAAACACTATTAGTGAAATGTGTTTTGTGGTATCTTTAGTACACAAGCAAGAGAACTTTTTTGAAACAATACAGTTATATTCAGCAGCAATGAACATTGGCTTTATATTTTGTGTAATTAATGAGTGTTGACCTGTGTATTTGTTTTACTTTTGAGGCATTGATACACAAAGCTTTTTACAGCCTTTTTTTTTATTATTATTATTCACTTGCATGAAAGCATATGAAATTATTTTAGTTCATATTTATATACTTTATATGAGAATAAAGCATATGAGATGATTTTAATTCATATTTGTATATTTTGTGATGTGAAGTATTCAAATTTCTGAAATTTTCAGTTGAAAATTTGAAATTTCTATGAAAAGAAATTGTTGGTTAAATTTGCAACCTTGTGAATTAGCAACGAGGAATGAAGTAATTTAATTCTATTTTAATCTTTTCCTGAAATAAGATCTTTATTTTTTAAAAATCTGTTTTTTTTTAAATTCTTTTTTGTATACTTGTTTAGAATGCATAAGATAACTTTCATAAGTCTTCAAATTGTCAAATGTTTTCTAACACTAGTAAAAAAGGCATCTTATGATTTTTTAATGTATGCTTACAGGTTTTAAAAGTGTATCTGGTGACCCTGGTGTAGTTTATCGTGTTGAGTCTTTCTCAGGAGTTGCAATGCTTGTAAGACGAGATTTTTTCCAAAAATCTTGGTGTCAAAATGAGTAAGTTATGCAAGATCATCCCTTTTATACAATTTTATTTCATTTGACATGTTTCATTTTTGTAAAGCTGGTCTTCTGTAATCAATTTTCCACTCATTTCTTAACATGTTAAAGTTTTCAAATTTTGTGCACTTGTGTGTTCTCGATGACAAAGCATCATTTTATATTTTCAGAATTTGATTGTCAATTAATTTGATCCCATGTCTATGTTAACTCATGGTATTGAACTGGAGAAAAAAAATTAATTCAAGGTTCAATAATATTTATGATAATGAATTATAAATTACAAAACTGAAAAGTAGAAAGTAATTAAAATTAAAAAAAATCTATTTTGTAGTACACTTATAAAAGTGTATTTTTTGAAGTTGTTTCTGTTAAATTTATTTTCGTGTTGGTTTTTAAGTTTAGTTACTATTCAAAATAATTTCTTTTTTAAAAATATTTTATCAGTATGGTGTTTAGTTTTTATTGTTTCTGATAGTGCCGCAACATCAAACTTGAGAAATACATTGGAGAATTTTCTCATATATTTTCATTTTGAATTTATATTTCAGTTTAGAACTATAAGATTACTTCTCTGTCTTATTATTTTTGCATGTATATGCCTGTGCCTCTCAATTGTCTGTCTCTTGCTGTCATTCTAAACTGTCAGTACTGCCCTCTGGTGGTCAATTAGTATTTGCACCTTACAGTGCTATAAGTGAGTTCCATAAATACTGCCAATGATCCTTGATGAAAGTATCATTTATTTCTATTGTATTTGAAATCGATTAGTTGGAGTATTGAAAGTCAATATGAAATAATTTTAGTTCCTCTAAAATTGAAAGTTTGAAAAATTCAATTAATCATTACTGTAAATACCAGTGACATTTAGCATTTCAAGATGTGTAGAATGGTTATTATTATTTTTAAAAAATTAGATTGCTCAAGTCCAAATTTTTTTAGTGACTGTCTTTTTAAATGTTATTCTGTAGCCAAAACATTCCTTCAGTTCTGCCATCTGGAATATGTGGTTTGATGTGGAATCGCCTTATCTTATGGAATTGTAATAACAAGCTGTATCTTGTAGTGGCAACCATTGTTATATAATGAGATTATGTGCTATAAAATGCTTGACTATGTATTTGGGGCATAAACATTTAAGATTGTTTTTAAAACAGTAGATCCAGATTATTTACTATGATATGGTCATTTTTCATGGTATACAAAATAGGCCACTTGAAGTATAGGGAGTTTCAAGACTTTATTTCTATTCTGTAATTTTGGCTTCTCGTCCATTCTCTACTGTAGTTTTTGCATTTAGACTGTAGACAAATATGTTAATAGGCTAATTGAAAAATCATACATTCTTGTCAATATGTTTAATGTGAGCATGTTTTTATTCATACTAAATTATTTTTATGATTTAAATGTATTATACATGTTATTATATTTTTAACATTAACCTGTAACCTTTTTTTCTGTTTCTAGATCTCAAATTGATCCCATGTACATTTCTTCTGAAATTTCTGGTGTTAGCCTAGTTCCTGATGTTTCTCGTGTCACTCTTGCAGCTCCTTTGACCAATGAGACATCAAATCAAGATGTCTCACGCATGTATTTGTCTCGTGACAGAACAATTACATAGTAAGTGGTGCTATTTTTTAAAAATTGTGCATTTTTTATTTTGATGCTTTTTCAGTAGCTTTTTGTTTATTTCCAATTTGAAAATAGAAGGTCAAATATGATTAATGTTAAAGATTTAACATTAAAGACAATGTTTGGGAATATATTATAATATCTGTGGTTGTTGTCCTCAGCAAAGGCTTTTGTGGAACTCAGTGAAAATGTATTTTCCATTGTAGCATTATGAAACATCTTTTATGAGATTTATGGCAGTTTGTTTTAGTTCTGTTTGATTAATATTCAAGGTTTATTAGCTTTAACATTAAGTTTATTGTACATGATATTACTTTAAATTTTGGCAGTGATCTGTATTAAAGATGGTCAGCTGTAGATTTGTTAATTGGTGAACAATAGAAAAATTGATTTCATTTTTTTCATAAGAAGTAGTAAAAAGTTCATAAAGGGCGAACATCTAGTGAATGAAAGTCAAATTTAACATTTGTTATTTATAAATGAAAACTTTTAGGCTTCACTTTAATATTTCTTTCCATAAAATATGGTAGAGAACAATATTGTTAAAATATTATTTTGCCTTTATATTAAAAATAGAAACTTTCTTCTCTATTTGTTAAAACTGCGTGCAGGCTTTCATTATGATATTTGTTATGAACATTATATTTGGAACAGTATGTCTTTATCTGGTTTTTGTCTAGAATATTGTGTATTTTTTCTGGCTCTTGATGATATTTTTTTTCTTTCCTGTTTTGTTGATTGTAAATAATTCTTCTAACTAAAAGGATTGTTTTTTGCTTATTTTTTTCTTCTTTTTAAGTTCACACTTATTTGATACTAGCTGTTACGCTTGTCGTTGCTCAGGATTAAAATACTTTCATGTCTAATATTTTTTATGTAAAAAACTACTTTTGAATGGAAAATTACGATACCTAAAATTCTTTTGTCGTCTGAAATATTTAATTAAAATGAGAATATCAGTTAAACCAGACGATTTTTAAAAACCGCTAATAGCTAATTTTCGCCATAAGTTATTAATATTTATTGCATTGGTACTTCAAATTTTGTTCATAAATCTTGCAGTATAAGAAGGATTTTATCGGATGTTTTGGGACAATTACATAGTAAATTTTTCATTGAGAAAAAGCATTAGAATAAATATGAATAAAAAAATAATAAAATTCGCTTCATCCAAAATTCTTCTAATGTGGTCTAGCAACAGTTCTTCTTATGTATTCTTGTTCTTCACCAATAACAAAAAGTGTTGTAAATTTTATACACAATTTAATTTTTGAAAAATTATTAAAATGAGGGAAACAAATTGAACAGAAATGAAAGTTGTGTCATGAAAAGCAAATTTTTCAAACTTCTGTTATGTGTAAAAATATTTTTTGTGACACAATACATATTTTTGAAAAATATCACGGAAAATGCCAAAATCTTTCTTAATTTCCAATTAACTGAAATTTTAATAAGATTTGTGCCTTTTAAAAGTTGACGGTTGACTCTCTTCTTATATAAAATATATTTATAAAAATAAGCAAACATTTTAGAAATAAAGGTAAATTAGTTCAAAGTCTAACCATTGCCTAGCAATGGAGTAGCTATAAATTTACGTTATTTCAAAATCGTTTGCACGTAATAAAAAATTATTAAACTTCAAAAGATTAATAAAAATTGAAGGAAAAGTATCACTGAAATAAAATTGGTAACATCGAAAAGGTAAAATTTTGATCTTTAAGATGGTATAAAAATATTTTTTGTTTGACAATTTGCTCCGAAGTAACGGCGGGAAAACGGTTTTGGTTAATTTCTAATTAACTGACTGTTTAATTATCTTTTGGACTTTGAAAAGATCATAAGTGTCTTCCTCTTGTCTTGAATAATAAGTGTGCAAAATTTCAGGGATGAGATTTTTCCGCTTTTTGGTGGATTTCCTCTTTTTTGTTATTTTGGAGAAATTCCGCTTTTTTTTTCTCGCCCGGATTTCTGATTCCCCGCAGAAATTTGCTTTTTCTTCCGAAAATTCCGCTTTTACACAAAGAAAAAAAACCTTCCTATCTGCCATTTTCGAACGAAAATTCTGGGAAAATATGCTCGACCGTGCGGCTTAACTCCACCAGCTAGGAAACTAGCTGATTCATCTTCTACTGACGAATCAACATTATATCAGCAAACTCTGCAGGGATGAGCATTCAGTGCCATTCAAAGTAGTAAGTACCACCTTTTTGCAGAAAAGAAAACCTCTGTGGCATATTTTGCAAAAAAAAGATTTTTTTTGAACTTTTTTATTAACTTTTAATGTGAATGATTTAATAATAATTTAATATTCTTTCTCTTATTTATATGTACTGAATTATAAATAATTAAGTTATTAATTATTATAGTATAATATTTCCATCATGCTGCATGTTCTGATGTTTTACTTCTTTCGCATATAAATTATGGTACAATTTTTTTGCTCTCGTACGATTTCAGTCTTTTTCCTTTTTTGCCAATCTCATCCTTGAAAATTTGGTTGAAAACAGTCCATTGTAAACCAGTGGACTGTTGGAGGAGATGTGGAACATAACCACAATGACTTTTATTTATATTAAGATTTGATTATAAAATTGGTAGAAACCATTTATATCCACATGTATTATAAAGCGTATGACAATGATAAATAATTTATAACTTTCTTTGAAGAAATTAGTATAGTTGTCATTTATTTATTGGTTCATAAGATTATACTTACATTTCAGTGAACAGAATATATTACTTAAGTATCCTGAGAAACTGCGACACGAAGATTATGACAGAGATATTGAAAGCTTATTGAGGTCAGCTGCAGTGTTGGCATTTGA
>BGPR01001597.1:96158-184017 GCA_013235015.1 Araneus ventricosus | reverse complement strand
TCACTATGGATGGTTTTGATGGATGCCACTATGGATGGTTTTGAAAAGGTTATTGTCTTAATATTGCATTTGGAGGTACAGAAGCTTTGCCAGCCTCCTCTGAAATTTTTCAAATATCTTTGTTGTAATTCGATTAATTATGTTGAGTAAAAAATACCATTTCTGAATTCTTCCCACTAGTCAGGTTGTATGCACTTTAGTGGGAGTAACCAAAGTTGAACTCAAAAAAATTTTCTGGTCAAAGAATCTGTTTCACATGTAGAAAAATTGTAACTTAGGGACTTTGCATTGTTAGATTCGTGATTTACATTTAACCTATTGATGTCATGGCGCTAAAGCCAAAAATGGGCTTAAAGTAGAGCGTCTGCTTGTGTTGTAATAAATTTCAAAGTTATCACAACAAATCATAAAAGGTTGATGTTGAAAGCAGTTTTTAATAGTAAATTAAAATTTTAGACTTTTATAATGCCCTTTTATTCAATGGCGTAATGACCGGGAGGGTCTAGAGGCTCCGGGCACCAGTCTTCGGGGGTTCCATGATATCAAAACATTACTGCCTATATGCCACTTTTTAAAGTAAAGAATGATGATGGGGTATACAAATAATACTATTCTCCGGACGCCATTTACTCCTACTAAACTATTATTGTCAACCGGGGTAAAAAAAAATTATCATGGCATCACTTACCCTCGCTACGCCACCGACCATGGTGGCAAAATGTTAATGTCACTTTTTAAAGCCAAATATCAAGGAGCCAAAAAGAGTTCATTGCCCTGGAGCCATTCACAGAAGATAAACCACTAATGATGATTGGGGGAGGGGGCAAAAAAAATCACATGACCCGGGCAACACTTGCCCTCACTACGCTGCTATTTTTATTAGCTTCGGTTTGTAAAATCCTGGATCAGATTTGATTTTGTTGTCAATGGATGGTGAAGTATTATTTTAAGCTTAGTAGAGATGTATTTTGTCAAGGAGATTCACATTATGTTTGACTCTTGATAGTTTGTAAGTATTTGAACATGAAGTAACATTAGCATCCTATCCAAAGCATGGATAGGAGTCTTCAGAAGAAATGGTCAAATTAATTAATGTGAAAAGTAAATATTTCTTGCTTGTATATTGTATTAGTTCAAATATTTTAATAGAAATTTCAGTTGAATTTAATTAAACAGAAATTTCAGTTAATTTGAAACATGAAAATTATGTATATAACTCTATGTTCAAACCCTATGATGAGTGGTGGACCATCTCGTATTTTACTTAATTTTTTTTCTTAGATACATTGAAAGGAAACTTTTAAAATTCAGCTTAGTAATAACAATTGAATATTGATAAAAACTGCAAAGCTGTTAAAATATTTTACTTTTTTCTTCAAATGGAAATTTATCTCACTCATGGAGCCTGTCTAATTTGGGTGTAATTTTCAGACCAAAATCTTGTCTTAAAATTACTTTCAGTTAAATATTGTTGATGCATTGGTAACTGTCATAGCCAGTGAAGATGTTTTAAAGGAAAATATCTTTCCGAAATGTTAGTATGTCTGAAATGGGAATAAAAATTATGAAATTTCTTATATACATGTTATAAAAAAGTTTAATAATTGTGATTAGACCTATGATTTTGCATTACTACTCAAAATAATTTAAAAATCTCCTTTACATAATAGATCATTTGTACACAGACTTGACTTTAAGCCTGTTGAGGGAAATTTAAGTTTAAATTCATTTGGAGGTAGAGAACTCTAGCAAAGTGAATTAGTCTGTGACAGTACTGCCAAGTAGGAATGTAATCCTATTAGCACAAGATATTGTACGATATCTCCATGACGTTGTTCGATATTCTGAATGCTGTACAATATCGTGAAGGTATCATAACTATATTGTACAGTATTTTGTTATTAGGGTAATGGATAGTGATTTGGCCGAATATTCGTATTCGGCCGAATTTCAGACCGAATACCTAATTTTTAAAAACATATTACTTTTGATTTTAAAATAAATACTGTTCAAAATTTAAATGAAAAAATTATTTTTTTTTAATATTTGCATATTTAAAAAAATATTAACACCTTGATGCATTTTTTGTAACATTCTAAATATCTTAGTTCCAATAATAAAATGTGAGAAACCATCTTCATTTTGAACTTGCTAAACAGAAGTAAAAAAGTCATCATGGCAATGACAAACACAAAGGAAAATTCAGTGGATAAATTAAAACTATTGGAAGTAAATTCATATTTTTATAAAAAATTTCTAGTACTAGATGGAATGTCCACTTAATTGGTGGAAAAAAAAAGCTGGAAAAATTTCCAAGATTTGCAAATTTAGCCAGAAAATATCTTTCAGCTTCTTGAAGCACAGCACTTATTTTCTGAAGCTCGTAATATATATGTATGAAACCAAATAGAACAGACTTCTTCCTGGAAAATGCTGAAAAATTATTGTTCTTGCATCATAATTTCAGATTTTACAATGATAAATGATATGCAACATTATTAAATACACTTAAGTACAATGTGACTTTAAATTGGTTAAATGTTAGGACATTTTTAATAAATGTACTGAATAGTAATTCTGCAATATTCTTTATTAATTATATTTAAAAGCACATTTTAAAAAAAATATTACTCTGAACATATTCGGCCAAATACTTGCTGAATATTCATTACATCCCTACTGCCAAGTTGCTTTTAAAATGTTAACAGGCTGTGATTCAAGGTTCCATAAGGAAACATCTTAAATTAGGAAATACTGAAATAAAAATTGTATAATAATTCTATAGAACCTCTTAAAAGTGTATTTTGGTATTTCAAATATCCATCTCCATTCTTAGCGAAGAAAACTTTGATATGTAACCACGGTTGACCTTTGATGATAAATAGCTGCAGATAAGCTTTGTGAACATACGAGATATTGTATAGTACATTCTTAGAGTGGGGTTAGGAAGCAATGCTTTCTACAACATAATCTACATTCAAATTAAAGTAACATGAAAAAAGTATTCCAAAAAATATATTGACTTAAAAGCATATTTAGAAGAGTTAGTGAAATTTGCTTGTGTGATGTAATCCTCTTATTACACTGTTGTCCTCCAAGTAAGAATTTTCGAAAATGTGAATCCATTTTATTAACCCTTTGAGGACGGTTGCATGGAAAACGTGCTGTTCCGTCGGGCCGACGTTTCCCAATGCGCGTGGCTGCTCAGAGCCGGCACACTTTTTCTAGTTAAGCCTAATTGCACTAAATCTGGTGTCACGATGACGTGATAGTCGGTAGCTAAAAGCCACAAGAGCTGGCACGTATTAGTGACAGTCGGGAGAGAATGTGCCCAGCAGCTGCCATGGCTGCGTGACAGTCTTCCTCAAAGGATTAATTGGCATTTATTTCAAATCAGTTGCATTAGCTTTTTCAATAAAATTATTGACATATAAAATTATTTTTTCACCATCTTAAAGTTCAACCGATTAACCTTTTTGCTGATTTTGATTTGATTTTCCTTGGCATAGTTTGCCAAATTTTAACGATATTTGTAAAAATAATTTTTCAACATTTGTGAAACTGTTTTCCTTTTCCATAAAATGCAAACTTATCCCTTTTCCTTTTTATTTCGTCTTTGTTAGTCGCAGACAAAGGTAGATGACTTTTTTCAGTGAAATCTACAAGTTGGTCTTAAATTATTGGAGCCATTTCAAAAATTAATAAAAAAAACTAATAATGTTACAACTACGAGTTTTTTTTAATGAGAGCGCACTTAAAAAAGTTTTTTTTAGAGCGCATGTTAAAAAGTTTTTTTTTTATTGAGAGCGCATTTTAAAAAGTTTTTTTTTTCAGTTAGGCGCCGTTGCGGTGGTCGTAAATTGTTGGACATCTTCCATTTTTGAGAGCCATTATCTGTGAAGCTATTAAATAGAGATGAAAAATAAAAGCATCTATTTGTAGTGAATTTTACGCTCTTGAATTTGTTAAATCAATTGTAATTCGCAAACTGAATAGTTTTCGAGATATTCAAGAAAAACTAGAAAAGGAAATCAGGAAACGCGCATCGGTTTCTGCTGATCGATAGCCATTGTGTATGGAAATCTTTCAATGTAGTAAATTTAGAACGCCGTAATGGTACACCACTTGTCTGAAAAAAAACTTTTTCTTTGCTCTCTCATAAAAAAAAAAATACAGCAGTTGTACATTATTAGTTTTTTTTTTATTAATTTTTGAAATGGGTCCAATAATTTATGACCACCCTGTATATGTGTAACCTTCACAGATATACAACATTTTAGAATTAAGGCAGTTTTTGTATTTTGTCCCCTTTATTACTATTTAAGATTTTAATGGAATGCGGATTAATAAAGGGATTCGTATTGAAGGACGTGGACGCCATTTCATTCCAGGCATTAAAGCTGTAGGTTTTTTTTCTTTAGTGCAATTATCCTGTTTTCACAAAACCCAGGAAATTTTATCCTCACGTTAAGAATTTTCTTGAAACACGTTTAAAATTCTTATGAGTAATGATTTTATGATTAAATTTTTGTAAAATATTTAAAAACATATATTTTTAATTGTTTATTGAGCACACATTTTTTTCCTCCTAAACCGACGAAAGCAGGTCTTCTATCACAGAATAAGATTGCATTTTTGTAAAAGTGGGCCAGTTGTTGTTCTCGTCATTTGATTAAAGTTCAAATTTACAAGTTCGCCTCAGAATTATTTCTCGTGTTGCTACCGAAAGAAATGTATTTTTAGTTTAAAAAAAACTATAAATGTGAACAGATAATTTTTGGAAGAAGGAAGGGGTGGGTGAGGATTTGGCCCTTCCTGTAGTCGTCGTTTTCGGGACGACGAGGCGGCAGCGTTAAGCCGGCCATTCACTTGAAGTATAGCCTTGCCATTTGTCCTAAGCACGTTTTCTTCCACCCATTTTAATCGAAAAATACAGGCACGCCTTTCACTTGTATTTGAAAGAACGCTAACTATGAACGAAGGTGGGGGAGCGATCTTCTTTCCCTCTCTACAGCTGCTTGTCAATTGCTCTTCGGTTTTCCCCAGTCAGCAGATTTTAATTTATGCTACCCTCGAAGCGAAGTTTCAATCTGCGCAAGGCTTTGTTCTTTTCGCTAGCCTCTTTCAGGGTTCCTCGAATTTTTCGCTCCCTTTTCAGTCCAGCCGGAATTCCAACCATGGCAAGCCGTTTGGCTCATTTCCATATATTTTTATCGCTTTTTCCTTCTCGCGTTCCAAAATATACAGTTTGTCTGTGAAGTGAATGGCCAGCTTAAGAGGGAAAACAAGTGAGAACAAAAAGTGGTAAACGTTGGAAGTGCGAAAAGCGAATATGTAATGAAATCTCAAACTTTTCGATCAGCCGCAGCAACGGCACTCTAGCGACCTCTTTATACGCTCTTTTGAACTACTCGGAGGACTACGAAGTACTTTTCATGTTCACCACGTTATAAAGCTCTCCTCGTTTAATACTTGAGCGTCAAAACGTTATTAAAGTGTTGCTCGTAATTTTTTTTTTTTCACTTGCATCATTTACCACTTTTATTCTTCAAGTCGCTGCATATCGATGTCCGTGACCTTGGCGAGAAGTAAACGATACATTGCTGCTCAGGTTTTTTAATATTTTCTAATTACTAATATAATAGCCCAGATCTGTGTCTCGGTAACGCTCTGACGTCACCAACAATAAAACTCGCGCCTTAGCACTGCGAGACGTTAAACAGCATTATTTCATTGTTGGAGAACCTAAATTTCAGTAATTTTAAATTTAAAAGAATAATTGTCGTTCTAATTTCAAATTTAATAGCTCTAAAATAGTGAAGTAAAATTTTCTCTCGATTGATATAAAATTTATCTCGCTATGATCAATAGTTCCCGAGAAATTTTAAATGATATTAATCCTATATTTCAAATTAATTTCCGTTTTTTAATAGAAAGTAGTAAATCACGTCAGTGGTATATTATGCGCGTGATATAGTTTGGAAGCCCCAATGCATCTCATTATTTATTGCAATCGTGATGATATAATTTGATAATATTTTTTGGCAACGTTTGACAAGCAGAGAAGTGCTTCGTTTTGATTAGAATTTCGAAAATGAATTCCTTTGAAATTTTAATTTTTGACTTACGTTTGACAAGCTGAGAATTTCATGGTTATTGAATGATAATAAAATTGTTAAACAACGAAAACTACTTCACACGGAATATTGTTTACCAAGAGGTTTTTTGAATAAAGAAACATGTAAATAAAAAAATATTTCCTGTCATTAAGCATATGTTTATTTTGTTTTCAATCAATATTAAACATTTCTCTCTCATATATATCTATTTCAAAACGACAAATTTGACGGGAAATCTCTCGAATGAAGAGGCAATTTGCACCCGCCATGGTATGATGGGTGATTTTCTAGTTTAAAATAATATGGTAAAATTTTCAGACAGTTCGTCAGCCCCAACCACTCGACGGATTTCGGTAATTTTTATTTCATATGAAAGCTTACGACGTCTAGATATGTCATCAAGAGTCGCTTGCCCACCACCGACCTCCATTTTTGAACGAAATCGAAAAAACATATAGACAATGAACGGCGGATAAATGTTTTTTTCGATTTCGTTCGAAAATGGGGGGGGGGGTAGGAGGCGACCCTCCATTGTGCAAATCTAGAAGCCGTAAGCTTTCATATAAAATAAAAATTGTTGAAATCCGTCGGCTGGTGGTTGCTGGCGAAATATTTAAAGGGCTTTCCTCGTAGAGAATGTACAGCGGGAAAGTGTTTTTTCGATTTTGTTCGAAAATGGTGGGAGGGGGGGGGGGGGCAGGCCACCCTTGATGACATATCTAGACGTCATAAGCTTTGATATTAAATAAAAATTATCGAAATCTGTCAAGTGGTTGGGGCTGGCGGACTGTCTGAAGATTTTACCATATGGCGAAAACCCTTTAGACAGTCCGCCAGCAACAACCACCTGACCGATTTCGACAATTTTCATTTTATATGAAATCTTACGATGTCTCGATTTGCAATGAAGGGTCGCCTCCCCTCCCCCTCCCATCACTCCCCATTTTCGAACGAAATTGAAAAAACATATAAACAGTTAACTGTAGGAAAGCGTTTTTCGATTTCGTTCGAAAATAGGAGGTGGGGGGGGGGGCAGGCGACCCTTTATGACATATCTAGACGCCGTGAGCTTTTATCTGAAACAAAAATTGTCAAAATCAGTCGGGTGGTTCAGGCCGGCGGACTCGGTGAAGTATTTTTTTACTAAATTATTTTAAATACATAGATGCTACCAGACCCCTGAGGCCCGCTAGACAGGACCAGATTTCCCCATAGAGCCAACCTAGGGCATGTCCTAGGGCGCAGCCGTTGGGTGGCGCATGTGTAGAAGAAATAACAACCAAATATTTCAGTGTTATTTTCGAAGGGCTTTATAAAATTATGATTTGAAATTTACATTAAACATATTGAGTGATACATATTTTGTCTTCTATGGACCTTATCGTATCTTGCCTTTGAAGTTATTTGCATTGAAATATATTTAAAAAGATGCCTACTTCAGTGATCCTTGAAACCTATTGACGGATAAAAGCGCGAACGAAGAAGTTCGATTAGGTAATTCAGACGATTTCAAGACATGGAGTATTTTTGTAGGAGTTATTATTATGTTATTTCATGAGTAGTGCAGTTTTGAATTAAAAATTTAATTTGATTAAAAGATTGTATTAAGTGCTTGTGTGTTTTAAAAATAAACTATTTTATATTAAATTGAAAATTATATATTTCCTTCTTTGAGAAGGGAGAGGGCACAGAATATATATCGTGGCCTTGGGCGTAGAAATGTGTCCCTGCCACTAGATATGGAAAATGACGCAAAATAAAGTATTATTAAAGTAAATAAGTAAGCATTTAGGGCTAAAATTGGTAATGAATCTATCGATGATTGTAAGGAACTAGGAAAACAGAGGAAAAAATGTTCTGTAAGGAATTAACTACAAACAACCCGAGCAAAAAAAAAAAAAAAAAAAAATACTAGTGTGCATTCAAAGAACCTATCTATCAGAAGCATATCTGCCAGATGCACACATTAAGCTATAAGTCATATTTTAAAATACACATACTAATCAAGTTTATATGTTATTTTTAAGCAATTGGATTGTTTTTATCTATTGCGTTAAAAAGTGATATTATTAAAAATTTGCTGCAGAAATATCAATGGAGAACAAACGCAATCGCGTGATCAATTTGGAGGCTGGTTTAGTGATTTTCCATCGCAATCCTGACGAGTTTCTGTGTCGATACATAACTGTGGACGAAACATGTATATATACACTACTACACTCCAGAGACAAAGGAACAGTCGAAACAGTGGGTTTTTAAAGGCGATCCGGCTCCGAAGACAGTGAAATCGGCCGGCAAGGTGATGACCACGGTTTTTGGGACGAACGCGGAATCATTTACGTCGATTACTTGGCAAAAGGACAAGCAATAAATGGAGAGTATTGTTGTCATTATTGCACCGGTTGAGCGAAGAAATCAGGAAAAAACGCAATCATTTGGCAATGAAAAAAAATTATCTTCCATCAAGATAATGCACGGGTGCACATCTGTGCAGTTTCGATGGCGAAAATGATGGAATTAAAGTTCGAATTATTACAACACCCACCGTATTCACCAGATTTGGCACCCAGTGACTTTTTTTATTTCCTAACTTGAAAAGATGGCTCGGCGGAAAACGACTCAAGTCGAACGAGGAGGTGATTGCTCAAACAGATGCCTATTTTGAAGACCTTCCGAAATCCTATTTTTCAGATGGCTTAAAAAAATTAGAGATGCGCTGGAAAAATGTATCAAGCTAAAAGGAGATTATGTTGAAAAATAAAAAAAAATATACGCAAAATAATTTGTTTTTTTGTATTTTTTTACGAACTTAATGAACGACCCTCGTATATAGAAATGTAAAAAATTTATCCTCAAAGTATGAAATAATAAAATTAAGGCAGAGTTAAAATAAATACCGAACTTGTTGAAATTTGAAAAACAATTACAAGTTAAAATATAAATATAAGTTCACACGCACACGAGCAAAAGGTTTGACAATTAATAGGCCAGTCTGTTGCAGATTTGCTCATTGATCCTAAGAATCCTCATTTATCTTTTGAGTTGTCTGTTTATTTGAAGTAGAGTCATAAACCATTGCGTTTTGTTACTGTCTACCGGTTTTAAACAGAGAAATGTTTCTGTATAAACGCAAAAGGGAGCAAATTGTAAAAGGAAGAAACTTTTAACCATTGTTTTAATGATATATGTTTTAAATTCCCGTTCTATAAAATCGTGTCCGAAGAATGACTGGCCGAGAGGTAAGATTTGAATAGGGGAAAAATTGTGAAAAACACGAGAAAAGATGTCAGAATTCGTTTAATTAAATATCTACCGAATTTCTAACGCTGGGATTGAAGAATAATGCAACTTTTTCTACTTGAATTCTATGTAGACTACGGCTTTAATAATAGCCAAGTTTATACACCTCATTAAAATCCTCCAGAACTTCTGAATTTAAATTATTTTATTTATGCAAGGGCCCTTTAAAACTTCTAAAATTTGAATTCAGTTATTATTTTTTCCCCATATTTTGCCTTCTAAAAAAATCATCAAAAATTTTTAAGCATAACATATAAGAAAAAAAAAAATAGCGGTAATAACAGCATTGCTCTAATGAAATGCGGAACTACTGAACTATTCTGGACTTCCCTCTCCAATATTAGATATTAATTTTGCAGCTTATTTTACTGTATTCTTTGAAGCATTGACAAGTGTTTCTTAGAGATCAAAGAGCTAAAGTAAAATTTTTATAATGCATTCTTTATATACTGCGATTGTAATTTGCTTTGGCACCTTACCCCTTCTCTCTAAACGACTTGTTTCGAGCCGAGACATTCGCAAGACGTGGCGTTTTTCCAGGAGCATGACAATCATTAGTTGATACCTTTATCGACAGTTATCTTTACCATCTGCTTTTGATGCACAGTTTTCCCTGAAGAGCGAGTGAGTCGCATTATCATAATGCTGAAGCTGTTCTGTAGAGTCACTTACTTGTCACGTCATTCACTCAAAAACGGCGCTGTAATTTCATTTTAGAATCCACTGCATATCTTGCAAGAGGGAAAAGGACGTGATTTCATAGCAAGTACGTAAGACAGCGTACAGTTAGTAGTCAGATGACACGATTAGTGATGTATCTGTCGCGTCACATGAATTGACGTTATTTAGCCAAATATCAAATGGGTATTCAAGGCATCTTTCACATCTGTTATATGCCATGAGGCTATCAATTATTGGCATCTCAGAAATCCGCTGTCCTAGACCGGGAATCGAACACACGAACTTGAACATATGAAGCCTGTGCTTTAACAGTCCCAGGTGGCGCGTTTGTTATCTATTTATATATAAAAGGCAAATACAACTCACTCACTCATCACGAAATCTCCCAAACCACTGGGACTAGAAATTTGGCAGGCGGTTGCTACTTGGGCAATAGGTGCTCACTAAGAAAGGAATTAATTAGAATTTTAATTAAAAATTACCTTAAATTTTAACGTTTTTCGCAATAACTTCGGAGCATATTGGCGCACAAAAATCATTTTAACATCATCTTAAAGTTTAAAAAATTAGCTTTTCAATGGGAGGAGAGTCAGTCGCCCCCTTCTTTTTTAGGGAAAGATCAAATTTTTATTTCATTTTAGCTGTCTGAAACTAGGAATTACAAAAAAGCAATAGTGTTCGAGAAAGCTAACTAATTTTTTAATTAAATTTTTAAATTTTATTCTCTATCCCCTATACTCCCGGGTCTTTTAAATATCGTTAAATTTTTTTCCGCCTCACTTTTTCCACCCAATCTGGTTCACACGGGGCGTCCAGCATGTTTGGCATTCGCGACCATATTCAGCGTTAATCATTCTACCGATGAGTAATGGATGAATTCAGTGAGAGTTATTTGAAACTCAGCTTTTAAGTTTCGTTAGCGTTATTCATCATATAGAATTGTATCGCTGGCATTTTTAAATTACTCCTTTATATATTTTACTATCTGCGAAATGCAATAAAATATTCACTTTTTTAATCCATCTTTCCGGAGTTGCGGGTGAAATCGCAATGGGAAATGCTATACTTAATATAAAATACAAAAATAAAAACTAATTTAAACGGGCGAAACAGCTGGTAGCCGAAGGCGGCTCGTTTATTATATAACGAGTATATCTTGGAATAGTAGTAGTTCTTTCTTTCAGATTTTTTTTTTTTTTTTTTAATCTGAATCATAAAATATTTTTTTGAAATACTGTTCCGTTCATCTTTTCTATACTACAGCATTAATAATATTTCGATTCCTTTTAAAAACAATTTATGATAATATTTAATAATAACTCTAAATTAAATTTAATTTGAAAAGTATAAAAAGTATAATTTTCATAAAATTCGCAATAAACTTAATTGATTTTGCGCCGAATCGTAATTAAAATTCTTAGTTTAATTTTTGGTAATTAAATATTTGTGTATGAAATTTTTCAAAAAAGTATTTAAAAGTGGAATTTCTAATGTGTAATGCATTATTTTAACTCGAAGTAAAACATTTATTTGTGCATGAAGCTTAAATTTGTATGCAGCAAATGAGATTCTAGTTTGTATACTGTTATTTGAAAAGCTAGATGGAAATTTTTAAAAATTTAATGAAATTCGTTTGATTAAAACTGCACGCTTTTGATTATCTTCATAGTTCAGATTTTAATAAATTGTTCATTAAAAATATAATTCTGTTGGCTTATAATTTTATCGTTTGCCAAATTCTAGTCAAAAGTTATTTATTCTCCACGCCGTCCTCCATTCATATTCAGGTAAATATTTTCTGAATTGATCCTGTTCTTGTATTCTCAACTACGAATACCTCATGCAAAGATTGTTTGCTTTCCGTTAATTGATTTTTCATTCTAAGTTAATGAAAGGACTGCATTTCCAAAAATAAATTATTTCTTAGCGATAAGATGTTGGCACCTTTTACTAAGAAGATATTTTAATTTTTCTAATTTTCAAGTATATGATGTGTTTCGGAATTATTCTAAATCATTATGATCTCTAATCATGTGAATTGACTAACTGTTATGCCCGGCGTTGCTCGGGATTAAAATACTTTTTTGTCTAATATTTTTAATGAAAAAACTATTTTGTGTAGAAATTTATAATACATAAAAAAATCCTTTAGGGTCTGAAACGTTTTTACTTCAAATTTCGTTCATACATAGTGAAGTATAAGAAGGATTTTGACGAGTGTTTTGGGACAATTAATTAAATAGTTAAATTTTCATTAATAAAACGTTAAAATAAACCATATCAATAGTTGTTCCTGATATAAATTATGAATCGTCTGATTTTAAACTTTTCTTTAGTACTCTTCCAGAATTTTGTTTATATTTTCTAGCAAGAACTCTTCATACGTATTCTTGTTTCTAACATTAAATAAAATACATTGCTACAAATTTTGAATTTTTTAAAATTATTGAAATGAGAGCAACAATTTGAACGCAAATGAAATTTGTATCACTGAAAAGCTATTTTTTGAACCTGAATATAGTATAAAAATAGTTATTGTCGCAACACTTTCGAAATATATCACGTATATATTAATGTTAGAGGACATACACAGTTCCGTTTGTCATGTGAATATGCCGTCACATTAGTCAACTCCCCAAAGCGTTATAGTATCGAAATATCAGAATTTTACATTTTGATAGCTTATCTCCATTCAAGCCTTTGTCATTGTGTCGAAAAAAATAGCAATAGAATTTTGTAAGGGTCAAATTCCTCAATATCTTGCGGCCATGATGGCCTGGTGGTAAGCTTTCAGCTTCGTCACCGGAGGATTCCAAGTTCGAAATCTGATTCCATCGAAGATCCGCCGGGAGTTTCCGAGTTTGGGGCATGTTACGTCTTGGGACGTTGAGGGCCAAGCCGCTCTCTGCGGGTGCGGCGTGGACGTTTTGAGAGCGGGATGCAGGTCCAGGTGTCGTCCTCATCGTCTGACCATGGTTAAATTT
This sequence comes from Araneus ventricosus, assembly GCA_013235015.1. Taxonomy (NCBI): domain Eukaryota; kingdom Metazoa; phylum Arthropoda; class Arachnida; order Araneae; family Araneidae; genus Araneus; species Araneus ventricosus. The sequence continues at coordinate 170,933 of BGPR01001597.1, read as the reverse complement.
ACGAGACCCATCCCAAGAAAGCCCTTGTTTTGTTCCAAAACGGAATGTTAATTTAACTAAACTAGGCTCCTCAATCTCCTAGCCAACCTAGATTTGTTTTAACAATTCATTGTCTGCCCTTTATCTCTATATCTAACGAGCCAAGGCAAGATATTGTGTGAGTGGCCGTGAAATGAACTTCTTTTCAAACACTATTCAGTTATGAACCAGTGTTGCATGGTGGGTATATTCTATAACATTGCCTCCGCCTTAAAAGAAATGGAATGAAAACGCTCTTTATTTCATTTGGAGACGAAAAAAATCCTCGAAATCATCATGTTTTCTGAATTTCACTCTTCCTGCACTGTATCATTTCCATTATAGAACTTTTATTCTCTCACTCCATCTCACATAATGATGCATTTGCATTTTCTGGAAGGGAAAAAAAAGAGAGAGAGAAGATTAATTTGTTAGTGTATGATTTAAACAAACCAGTTCGAATGATGAAGAAATTATGATATTGGGCTCTAACTTTAAATTTGCCTCCTGCTCTGTAATCTCAATGAATATATTCGTGAAATATCAAAAATCTCAATATCCATACTATTTGATTTTATGGCATGCTGGACTGTGTAATAAGAGTGTTGATAGAGTTCCTGGACTCGGCGGATCTCAATTTCCAGGGCTTGGCTACGGTTAAAAGTAAATGATTTAACCCTTTAACCGGTTTGCCCATATGGCGCACGGGCTATTCATAAGTTAGCCTGAACTTCTGGGTAAAACGGCGTATAAGCATCGATATTTTCTTCTTTCTCCGGTTTGCTCTGAATTTTTGATTCGCGTAACAACACTATGAAAATTTTTCAAGAGATGCCGTAGCTTGTCCATATCACTGAAATGCTTTCCATCTGGGTTTATCGCTGAAGGTTTTTTTTAAACCGCCGGATAACACAAGCGTGAATTTATGCAGCAAAAAATATTTTTTTGTGAACGCTTCTGGTAAAAAATTTTGACCGGTTAAGGGGTTAACAAACATGTAGCATACTATGAAATTTCAAAACTCTAGCACATCGAAAAGTTTGTGAAAAATCGATTGCAAAATTCCATCTTGACCAAACATGAAACCTCTAGTTAAATAAAAAGTGATAAGTAAATTCTTTTCATGTTCCGAAGAAGCACTATCTATGGCTGCTTCTGCCGAGCAAGAAATATCCTTATAATAATAGCCATTTTTATTAATTAAACAGCAACATTAGCAACTAAAAAATTTGCACTAATAATTGTTATTGTTAATTTACTATTTCAAATCATCTATCACTTCTATTGTATAAACTCTAAATTTTTATACACTTGTTTTATAAAATCTTTGTTTAAATTTTATGCATACAGTTTTCATTTTATGTTGCAGTTTTCTTTGTTATTGTCTGTAGTTTTGAGTATTATTATCTGTGAATGTAGTAAAAAAATGACATGAACGAATTATATTTATTTGCTAAATTTGTGTTTCCGCTAAATAAATAGCGTGCTTAAAAATTGATTTTTGAATTTTTGAAACAAATTTTTCAAATAGGCATTGGTTTAATTATTTTTATAAATTCAATGCTAATGGAAAGAATAAATTTTGATATATTAATCTTTCCATTGGCTTTTGAATTTTATACCATTTTGAATATTATAATATTATACCATCGCTGGTTTCGAATAAAAATGACGAATGGAAGTTTTGTAGAGTTAAGTTATTAATTTTATTTAAAGAATTAAGTGCGGAAATTAATCGTAAAAAATTTAAAGGTTTCATTAAGAAATATAAAAATTATTTGAAATGCAACGCATTACAGTGTGATCATAAATTATTGAACCCATTTCAAAAATTAGTGAAAAAAAAAACTAATAATGTTACAACTGCGTTTTTTTTAAAATGAGAGCAAATAAATTTTTTTTATTTTTCTGATAGGTGGCGTACCATTACGACATTCTAAATTTGCTACAGTGAGAGATTTCCATACGCAATGGCTACCAATCAGCAGAAGCCGATGCGCGTTTTCTGGTTTCCTTTCTAGTTTTTCTTGAATATCTAAAAAAAATATTCAGTTTTCGAATTACAATTGATTTAACAAATCCAAGAGCGTAAAATTCCCTAGAAATACATGCTTTTATTTTTATTCTAGCTTTAATAGTTTCGCAGATAATAGCTCTCAAAAATGGGACATTTTCAATAATTTACGGCCACCCAGACCACCGTAGCGGCGTATTACCTATCTGAAAAAAACTTTTTAAAATGCTCTCTCATTTAATAAAACTGTAGTTGTAACATTAATAGTTTTTTTTATTAATTTTTGAAATGGGTCCAATAATTTATGACCACCCTGTATAATAGACATACTAATATGCATCAACTAGGTGTTCCATATATCAATATTTGCATTTTTAGAATTTTACATCTATACTCCTCTATATTTCTATATTGTACATATAAACACGTGGCAGAATAAATAAAGCACTTAGAAATTTTTCTTCACATTAAAAGTTTTGTATCTGAGATTTATTAAATCTCATTATTTTTCATTGAGCTTCAAACTAAACCATTGATTCTATTTTTAGCAAAACAAACATTATTGCTTACATTTATTTGAAACTTCTTGAACATCCACTTGGCAACAGATATTGAAAAATTAGTTAATGTTGCTATAAACTCTGTTCCGAAACGGTGAATTCATCGAAGAATCATCGGGAAACTGTGCTGTGTCGTCTGAAAATCCTAAGCAAGCTTAGGTTGCAAAAGTCATTTTATGAGTTTCATACCTAGTTTCGCCGAGTTCCCGTTCTGTTTCTATCATTTTCGAATTGAAAGTGTTGCGGGGGATAAATTGACGAACATTAAAGCTCTGATGCGGATCCAAAAGTTATTTCATGTTACAGACAGAACCCTCAAGTGTCAAAATAATTGAACAGCCAGCTAGCCATGCGTAAAAGGATTCGGTTTATTCCCTTTGTTGAGTTTTCATATTTTAAAATTGAGTTTTAGTTGTGTAAATTGAGAATTATGGGTGTTTCTTTTAAAATTTCACATTCTATTTCTATTCGTATTTTTTATTTTTTTACAGTATATACATTTATTATTTACTTTAGTATGCTTTTCCTTTGAATGAAAACAATATATGCGTGTTTTCAGAAATAATTATTTTTACTTTTTGATGGGAAGAAATTGCTTGGATTATACAAGGATATATTGCAATAGCTCAGAGGTTCCGAACCTTTTTTCCCCTCGCTTACACCTTGATTAGTCGTTTTACCCCTACTGTCATGTATCTCCCCCTTCAACCATCCGTTTATACAAAGAAGTTTTTATCAGTAATGTTAGGAGCCTAGATGAGCGTTAGAGTCAATTGACTGGAGTTTATAACATTTGCAGGACTTATTTTTGATTTTACGTTTTATTCCATTTTTACAATAGTGTTAGTTCAACGTCAAAACAGATGAAATCGGAGAGTATTGTAATAATTTCGCTTTAAATTTGTAAGGCTAGCTAAAAATTACATTTCCTTTTTCTTTCTTTTTTCTTATTTTTGAGGGTAGCTTTAGGACTTGCACAACTTTCACTTTTGCTTTTTACACGACCTTGGGGAAACAAAATTCTGTAAATGTTTTTAATCCCTTGTTTTCTTGTCTCCGCCATTACCGATTTTGAGTTCGCGTACCCCCAACTGGTCCTTCGCGTACCCCCAGGTGTACGCGTACCAGAGGTTGGGAACCTCTGCAGAAACAGATCGATGTGATTTCAGAGCAATTTTTAATTCATAATGTTTCATGTGTCTCTGTAGTAGTAACCGTTTTACATTGATACATTTTGTATTTGAGTTTTAGTGGTATTTTGAATGTTTGTGGGTTCACGTACCCACGACTAGACAGACCGATTGACATTCAGCCCGGTGGTGGGTTTGACTACACAATTGGATGAAGCAAAAGAAATTATTTGCCCTTATTTTTATTTATTTTTTGAACTAACTTTTATCAAAAGGCTATTAAATGTAATTCTCAGACTTCTGTTGGGCGAATGTTGCATCTCGGTAATCTACAAGTGGTAAACATGTTTTAATGTCTAATTTTGTATTTTCTGATGCCCCTGATGATGTGTTAAACTTGTTTGTTAACTTTTAATGTGATTGATTTAATAATAATTTAATATTCTTTCTTATTTATACGTACTGAATTATAAATAATTAAGTTATTAATTATTATAGTGTAATATATTCATCACATTGCACGGTCTGATGTTTTACTTCTTTCGCGTATAAATTATGGTACAAATTTTTTGCTCGCGTATGATTTCAGTCTTTTTGCTTTTTTGCCAATCTCATCCCTGGACAATAAGAATCATAAAGAGCACTACAATACTTTCGATAATTTAATAAATACAATGAAACAACTAGCCAAAAAATGTCTTCGACCGCGTCAACGCTACAAGTACGAGTGGAATGACTAGAAAAGTAGGAAAATATTTCGAGCCTGTCAAGCCAGAAAATAATGTTGTCACGTTTTTATTATTTTTTTTATGAAAATTAAGATCAAACAGTTGTAAGGATTTTAAATAAAATCATGAATTTTGGTTCACCTCGGGGGGGGGGGGGGCAGCCCGATAGCCCCCCCCCGGATTCGCCACTGAAAGACCATATACCAAATTTAATTTATTTAGCTCTTCCGTGTATGACTTGCCTTGTTCAAAGTTTGGCAAACGAAATTTCGAAAATATTTGGTTTTTTTCGGTTTCGAGGGGATCTAAAAACGTGGAGATTAATCAAAATCTGGAGGTCTTTTTTTGACGATTACAAATTAAATTGGGTAGAATCTTTAGTATTTATAGACAATTAATATAGAGCTAACGGAAAATTTTACACCTTCTAATCAGAATGAAATTACTTATAAGTTACATGATTAAAAGGTGAAAATTTTTCAAAAATTTAGTTCCTGCTAAGTAGGAATATTTCCTCGGATTCAAGTTTTTGTAATAATTTTAAAGAGCGGAAGAAATATCGGGAAAATTGCTGTAGAAAATTTGTGAGGAAGAATTTTGAATAGATGCTTGTAAAGTAGGTTGGAAAAAAAAATGTTCGTAATCAGTGATGCCTGAAAGCTTTTGGATGTAATTAAAACTGCAGTTTGAGGAAATAATCAGCGAGAATGGTCTCCCCTAAACTTTCTCGTATACTCTATAGCATATGTAGAGAAAAAAACTAAAAGGCACTAAAACGAACAAGCGTCCCTAATGCAGTGGAGGGAAAAAAAAAAAAAAAAAAAACAGCTGGAATGGCCTCTTCTAAACTTTCTCGTATACTTCCCCCAAAAGGTGCTGTTTCCCATCCTCTGGCGTGGATAAAAAAAATTCGAACCAACTGTAACCCAGAATCCAATGACTATCGGAAGGTTTTTCATTGTAGATTATAGTGATTGTAAAATATTTACGTGAAGAATCAAATTCAAAGAGATGCGTACCGAATAAAACGCATCTCGCACACTTCCACTCTTGACGGCTCATGGACAAAGTGACGTAATCCTTCCGCGTGCTCCGATATTGTTACCAGTACGCATGCGTATGGAGAATCGGATTAGAAGAATTAATAATGCAATTTGAATGCCTTTTTTTAACCGATAGAAACGAAATTTGGGCGCAGATCTATAATTAATGTTAGCAACCGCCATACCAAATTTTATTTATCTAAGCCAAAGGGTTTTGGAGATATAATTTGTACAAGTATGCGATTATACAGTTTCACAGTCCATCAACCCTTCGACGGATTTGGTCTAAAATTTGATACGGACCTACATTCATGATGATAAAACTGTGTACCAAATTTTATCCATCTAGCTATTCAAGTTTTTGAATTATAGTGTTCACATGAACGCGGACAGATAGAGATACTTCCCGTAGACGGATTTTGTCCAAAATTTGATAGAAGCATGGTTTCCGCGCACCTGGAAAGTCAGGTAAAGTCATGAAAAGTCATGAATTTGGATAATGGTTTAATTTTGTCATGAAAAGTCATGATTTTCAGAAAAAATTGAGTAAAAGTCATGAAAAACTATAGGCTGTCATGGATTCGCTAGGCTTTAATCGCCTAATAATAAGTTTAAGAAATTTATATTATTTATTTAAGGATTCTTCAGCTAGAAGAGCAGATTTTACTAGAATTACAGGTTGTTCTATTTTTGCGAAAAAATTTTGTGCTGTTCGATGGCTAGAAAACAGTGATTGCATAGCAAGAGCCACTGAAATAGTTGACCCAGTCATGAAGTATCTATCACAATTAAAATATACTGATAGCAAACTTAAGGCCTCTTTGAAAACATCTATGAAAGATCCTTTCATAAAATGCAAACTTGCTTTCGTTAGGTCATTGTCACTATAATGTGAAACTATTTTTAACAAATTTTCAAAGTGAAAAAGTGTGTGTGCCCTACTTGTATGCAGAATTGTCGCAGTTGTTAGGAGAGATCATAAAAAAATTTGTCAAGCCTGAAAAAGTTGTTGAGGGCTCAGCATTGTTGAAACTTGACCTCAACTCTAAAGCTGGTCTCTTGGAAGTCAAGAACATAGATATTGACTTTGGAGCTAAAAATACTTGAAAGAGTTAAAAATAACTGACAAGACAAAGCTCTTTTTTTTTCTGGACTGTCAGAAAATTTTGCAGAATTTGGCTCAAAAATTATTGATAAGAGCCCACTCAAATATAAACTTGTTAGTGGTTTATCCATGTTGCATCCTTCTGTTATGTTGAATAATTCAAATATTTGGTTAACTCGGTTTAACATAGTTCTTGAAGTGCTACATAATGCAAACCAAATCACCGAGATAGTGGCAGAAAGAGGAACACCAATATGTACCCTTTGGCTCTGTTGTCACAGAAAGACATCTGGATGAGTTTGAAAATTTTTTTGTCTGATGAGTGCAATCTAGAGCTCGATAACTTTTACTATGGATTATTGTCAAAGGAAATAAAAAATGAGAAGATCTGTGGCAGGTTGTAAAATTATGCTTTATATTCTCCCATGGAAATGCTTCAGTGGAAATGGGCTTCTCTGTCAATAAAACAATGCTAGTTGAAAACTTGAAAGAACAAAGTTTGATTAATCAAAGACGAGCATACGATGGAATTAAATTTCTTGGGGGAGTTGAAAATGTCTCTATTATTAAAAGAATGCTATTAGCTGATCGTGGTGTGAGGCATCTGTATAGAGCGGATTTAGTTACGAAAGAATATTTAGATAAAAAAGCATCAAAGACACAAGAAAAGAGAAAATTAGAAAATGAATTGCAGCAGTTATATAATCAGAAAAAGAAATTCCGATTGGAAAAAGATAAGAAAGAAACTGAATTTGAAGAAAAAATTCAAATTTTGGAGGAAACGAGAAAATCCTTACTGTGAAGATTCAAATTAAGTTTAAATATAAGAACTTTATATTGAGACATTAATTTTTGAGATTAATACAGAAATGTGTGAAAATCATTATTGTGATACATTAAATATTTTTGAAAAATCATCACAGTTGCATTATTTACTTCTAATTTTACTTTCTTATCATTTGGCTAAAATTATTGAATTCAAATTGAATTAGAAAAATTTTGGTTGCATTTACAAAACTGCTATATGATTAAGCTTAGATTAGATATGGAAATACAATAATTTATTTCTATGTACACGAGTTTGTAAACATTTATAAGTACTTTTTCTATCCCAAAATTTCTGTATTATCTCCAAACGCATACCTTTTGTTTGCATTTACATAAGACTTTGAATTCGTGTATACTTTAACTAAAGCATTTCTAAGTCATGGAAAATTATTGGCCGTAATCAGGGAAAGTCATGGAAATTCATGATTTTATAACACTGTATTTTGGCAGATACCCTGTAGAAGCCTACAAATTATGTGTAAATATCATATACCAAATTTCATCCCTGTAGCTCTAATAGTTTTCAGACAGACATAATTCCAAAATTGTGTTTTTCGGACTCAGGGAGGTCTAAAACGTGGAGATTCGTCAAAATCTCGAGTTCGAATTTTTTGACGATTACAATACTTTCTCTTTGTAGATTTCGTATACGAGAAAGTAAAAAAGGATGATAATTACAATTTCTCGAAATGATCATCAAAAATCATTCCGAAAAGCGCATTTTTTGAAATGCGAAAAAATTTAGAGAAGGGTAATATGTTCAGAACTATGTAAAGGTAATTTCTTTAATGTTGTTCTATGCAGCAATTGCTTTAAAATGATATTTAATTCAAATATCAAAGCAATAATATATATTTAATACAAAAACAATCCGGGATGCAGCTAATTCTAATTAAAGAATATTGCATTACCTAAAAGTCCCGACACCCTCATTTGTAAGCAAGCGCTGCGTGTCAAAACCTGCTTTGTTCTCCTGGACGTGAATTATATCTCATTTCTTAACAGCGAATTTCAGTGTCTTTAGAACGACTTTTAATCGCTTCTCGATTAGTTGGACAAGTTATTATCTAGTCAACACGTCGCTTCCTTTTAGTCGTTTAATTTGCCTTGTCTGACGTTCAATAAATGAATAATATAGCCCTATTTTCGGTGATGATGATGGAGTTGGCTTATCAGTACTAACCAGGCGTACTGCATGGACTAGTGTTACAGTATATTATTTTAAAATTTCGTATTTTTGGTCGCTGCAAATAATGGATGATCGTTATATAATTTAACCCTTAAAAGCCCAGTGTTGCCTTTACGCAACATACCCAATTTTGTCTTCTAAAATCTTTAGCATAAGACTGAAGCTCTAATGCCTGTTGTTGCCAATAGGATACTGACTGAAATTTTTATTAAAACAATTTACAATACTTATATAGCCTGAGTGCTGATAAAAAATAAAAATTAATTGATGTTTATTTCACTTGAGGTTGCATCTTTTTAGCTTTGTTTGTACGCTTGAGAATACCATATTTTATTCTACAATGTTGAAGGAAATTCCTTATACGCATTATTAGTTCTTAAAATTCATCTGTGTTTGATATCATAGAATTTTGTCAAGGAAATTTTTTTGAAATAAAGTCTACTGTTGTCATTTGGTAACAAACTGTTTTTCAGCCATAAACCATATTTAAAACAAAATAGGATTTCTTAAATTATTTTCCCCATGTTTTATTCAAGAAATAAAAGTCCAAAAACATTTTAAAATCGATTTTTAAAAAATCGGGCTTTTAAGGGTTAAGATTTATTTGGAAATAGATTATTCATTCAGTAAATAAGATATCTTATTTTGCTCTGTACAATAAAGTTTTTTTTCTTTGTGTTTTGCTGTTTCAAAATTTATTTTCAGATTCATGCATCGAATTTTTTATTTTATTTGCTTGTTTCAGAATTAACCGTTATTTTCTTTCCGTTCAAAGATTTAACGCACATGGAAATATTATTATTAATATTGAATTGTTGCATATTTCGTTTATACAAGCACGAATCTCTGATGTGGAAACTTGTGATAGCAGTTGCAGTTAATCTATATATATAAAACGCTTATAAGTGGACGCGAAATCGGGTCGAATTTGTTAATCGTCTTTTGGCAACGCCTCGCAAATTTCGTTTGTTTACATCTGCGGAAAGTCCGAGATAACGATTTTTTTTTTTTTTTTTAGATTTTTTTTGAAGAAAAAAATAAGTCTTGCAGTTTCGATTAAGCAAATGAATTAATGTCTCCTTAATATGTTATTTTTAGTGAAAAGGTTGAGAAATGGGCTATTTCATCTCTCAATTAATCACATTTTCTGAGTTTAAAAAAAAAAAAACACTACATAGAGAAAAATGTTGTACCTTTCTTGACTAAATTGTAACTGGAGATAGTCTGTATACATGAATAATTATTATGATTTTTGATTTTGAATAGTTAATATGAGCATATTTTTAGCCACTTTTCTTCAGGATATTCCTTTTTTAGCTAAAAGGTTGTTAACTCGGTTATATAGTCTGTCAAAAATTCAAATTTTCTGTAGTTTAAAATATAAATGGCTAATCAAAGAAAGAAGTTATATCTTTCCTGACTAAATAGTAATTGAATTAAATATGTATGGGAAGCTTTTTTATTAACTTTTCATTAAAAAGAGTGCATATTTAAAATTTTGGTTAAAAAAAAGCACCATTTTGTAGATTTTGAAAAAACAAAAAAAAAGCTATCTTATCAATTTTAAAAAGCTAAAAGTAAATCATTATTATTGGTTTTAATGTTGAATAGTTAATATGAACACATTTTAAGCCCTTTTTCTCCATAATATGTCCTTTTTTATCTAAAAGGTTGTTAAATCATCTGTCTACAAATCAATTTTTCTGTTGTTTAAAATATAAATGTCTATCCATAGAAAAAATTTATATCTCTTCTGACCAAATAATAATTAGATTGAGTATGTATACAAGTGAGGAAGCTTTTTTTTCAGCAACATTTCATTAAAAAAAGTGCATGTTTAAAATTTTTGTTAAAAAAAGCAACAATTTTGTAAATTTTGAAAAAACAAAACAAAAAAAGCTATCTTATCAAGTTTAAAAAGCTAAAAGTAAATAATTATTATTGGTTTTAATGTTGAGTAGTTAATATGAACACATTTTAAGCCCCCTTTTCTCCATAATATGTCCTTTTTTTATCTAAAAGGTTGTTAAATCATCTGTCGACAAATCAATTTTTCTGTTGTTTAAAATATAAATGACTATCCATTGAAAAAATTTATATTTCTTCTGACCAAATAATAATTAGATTGAGTATGTATACAAGTGGGGAGGCTTTTTTTTAGCAACATTTCATTAAAAAGAGTGCATGTTTAAAATTTTGGTTAAAAAAGCAACAATTTTTGAAAATTTTTAAAGATGCTATCTTATCAGTTTTAAAAAGCTAAAACAAAATAATTATTACGTGTTTTAATTTTTAATAGCCAATATGAACATATTTTAAGCCACTTTCCTCCCTAATATGTCCATTTTTTAGCTAAAATGTTGTGAAATGGCATTGATTATTTGCATAACTGCAAGCATGTTGTTCATCTTAAAGTAATGTATTTTTTCATTGTTCTTACACTTTTATAATTTATTAGTTAGATTCATTTGCCTGTTGTATTTGTTTTCCTGATGCTTTTATTATATAAGAAAATGGCCCTTTTCAGGGCCGAAAAATTTTATTATGTCTTGATTAAGTGGAAAGCATGAAAAGGAAATCAACTATGAATCACACTACTATGTCTTTATAAATGATATTAATTAGAAATTGTTTTCAGAATTAATTTTTAGATTAATTATATTTGTTTTAATTTTGCAACTCTTATTTATTTGTTTATTTATGCACTTTCATAATTTTCTTTGTAAGTTTTATTTGAAGAAAAATATATTTTTCGAGATTAACAAATTTTATTCTTTGCTGATTTAAATTAAAGCATCAGAAGCAAATAAAGCTGATTCAAATATATATAAAGATTTTACAATAACTGTGCTAGGACTTGCAGTGTCTTCATTGTGGCGAGCGAAGCGAGCAGGGTTTGCGTAGTAAACCTGGGAGGATAGCGTTGCAATCCTCCTGGGGGTTGGCGAGCTTCAGCGAGCAGGAGGCAGAGCCCGCTAGTTCCTTTTAGATTCTTTAATTTTGTTCGCTATCTTATTCTTATTTATTTAAACATCAACTTTTCTTGCTGTCTTGTGAGCTGCAGAAAACTTTTTAAAATCTCATTTTATTTATTACGATTTGTTTATGTATCTTTTATTATTATTTTTATTTTTCTTATCTAAAATTTGCAACCTTTTGTTTTAATTAAATTAGACGGTGAATTCATTAAGAGTTAAATTATTATTAAAATACTGAAGTATTTTGGGTGAAGAGTGTGTCAGGCTATCTAATAAATTTAGGGAAATGACATTGAATATTTTATATCTTTTTATGATTTTTCGAAGGCAAAACCTTTTATTTTTGTAGCTGTTATGTTAATAACTGCATTAATTATGTCACCTTGCTCTTAAGTTACACCTATAATAATAATTACACCTATATATGTAAGTCTATGTAAATGTAATTTCCTTTCTGTAAATATGGTGAGATGACTTGCTCATTGTCTCTTTCCTCCGGGGGGTCATCAAGAAACTCTACAACCTTTGGTGTTGAGTCGAACCTTCCTGGGTATAGAATCCGTATGAATTATTTATAGCGAAAATATACTTTAAATTGATGACAGTACGATATTTTAATATTTTCACAACTTAATCATTAGTTTAATTGATTAATGTAAACTAAATTGTGATTCCATATGATTGACGCCACCTATATTTTAAGATTCCATAATATTTATAACTAGCAGTAGGCGCACAGCGTATCCCGTGGAATCAGGACTTCAACGAAATAATAATAATAAAAAAAATTAAAAAAATAAAAAAAACGTTCACAATGGCATGAAAAAGTTCTGAAAACAAAACATATACATTATTGATTTTCCCGCTTATTTGTTTTCGCGAAAATGAAATTTAAATGTAGAAAAACAGTACAGAGTACGTTAATCCAAAACAATATTAAAAAATTGCAACGTCAAGATCATTATTATACAGCAACCAAAATTTGCGAGACAAATAAAAGCGTTAAGATACTGCCGAAAATAATAATGGGTCGTCATTGAATTGAAGGTTATGACTTCACCTGCGCTCTGTACCGTCAGCCAATCAAATTTCGGGCAACTTTTCGGAAAAGTGTCGCGGGAGGAAGTAGAATGATAAAAATAAAAATATATATATATTTAAAAAAAAAAATCACTTTTATTAGTCTACTGAGGAGTGGAACTTAAAAAAAAAGATACGGACGTGAAAACAAAAACTTCAGGCGCTGAAAACAGTACTACAAAAAAATAAACCAATATAAGCTGAGCAATTCCTAAATATTTATTAAAAGTTAAAATATTTTAGAAATTGATTAAACCTCCATTTTTTTAGGATTTCTCTATTAGCGCCTCATGCTTCCACGATTTTGTTTTTATGCCCATATTTTTAATATTTTTTTTTTATTTTTCAGTACTTCAGCTTCTTTTAAAAAACTTCATTTTTATTATTTCAGTTAATTTTGAATAATTTAATAATTAATTAATAAAATCATTATATATATATATATATATGTTTGGACTTAAAGAAGAAAGGTTTTCTGTTAAGAAATTTGAATAGAACAATTGATTTTATAATAAATTAAATTCAATTTAAAATTTACTTTTTTAGCTGCTTTTCCTACATTCCTTACTCTCATTCATGTAAATTTACCGAAGTTTTATTCAGAAATAATATACCGTGTAGTGTAGAGTTAAGGCTCTTAATTTAGTGTTTCAGTCTAATCTTATTTCTTTTAAGAAGATATATATTTCAAGAAAAAGTTTTTGTAGCATATATTTATAGTCAAAAGAAACAATTTTATCAAAAGTTCTCTATCTCCTACTAGATTGTCGTCCGAGAAATTATGTGTCTTGTACAGCTAGCAGACAATAACTCCTTTTATTACTTACCCCTCCAAGCTCCGAGTGCATTCTGTTCTTGTTCGTATGTGCGAGATTACTTGTAATGTGTAAAAAGCTCTTGACTAGACTAGACAAAGTAGATCTTCGGAAATCCGCTCTTTAAATATTTGCCATCTCGTTCATGTAGAGTAAATTTTAATAACTCCATAAACAGAGAAACTGTAATCCCTTCTCCATGCTTCGAGAGGTCTAAATCACTTCCCACGTCGGAGATACGGCAGAAGCGTCTAAATGCTGCATTGTAAACAATACAAATCTGTGTTAAGCAAGTTATAATAAATGCTGTTTTTTTTTGGGGGGGGGGCCGCCCCGGGCCCGCACACCCCTTCCCCCTTAAGTGCGGGGGCGGATTCAAATGTGTTTAAATGTGGGTTATGAATTTTGCAAAAAAATTTGTTACTATGTATAGATGTTACCCTTAAAGTGTATAATTCAATTAATTCATAGAATTCCTATTAATTTCATTTAATAACTGATCAAGTTAGTTAAAGTGTGTAACAAATTAATAATTCCATTCTTTAACTAGTTATTCTATAAGTTAATTAATGACAAACCGTTAAAGTGTAAAATAAGCTATTTCACAGAATTGTATAGCATACAAAATGCTATTTCGTATTTTAAGTTAAGCAAATTGTGGTTCATTACAAAACTATTGCATGAAAATTAAAGAAATGCCTTCCATAATCTTAAACGAAACGTAAACTTTAATATCATTATTATTTTATAACACTTTAATAGTGGGTTGAAAATGGTGTGTTATTTCTGACCAATGGTTCTCACTTTACAGCCTTTCGAAATCGGAACTGTAATTAAAATACCCTGTATATAGCAATATAATGGGACAAATCATGTCGGTTAGTTTACACTTGAACGGGATGTAGATTTTTATTCCATGAGATAACTAGTTAAACACTGTAGAATACAAGTGTTTTTTACGCTTTAACTGACTTGATCAGTTATTTCATGAAATAATTAGGTATTCTATTAATTCAACTAAAATAATTAACTAACAAAATGAACACAGCTACTTTTTCAAGGGTTACCCGCCTATAATGATTTAAAAAGAAATGGATTTTTTTTTCGGTGAAGGATCCGACTGTTGAGTCTGAAAATTGGATCCCTCGTGACCCGGAAAGTCGGATTCATCGCAGAAAAAAAAAAAAATCCAATTTTTTGAATGCTTGCAGGCGGGGACCCTTGAGAACGTCCACCTGGCGGATTCTTTTTATTTTGATTTATTCCTTTTGTAACTTTGTTCATTTTGTTAGTTAATTATTTTTGCTGAATAAAACAGTGTTTCAATAAAAATAATTTATTTTGTTGAATCATTGTTTTCTCGGAAGCTGTTGCATTTTGCGCTCCCCAAATAATTTGTGTGTATTTTCTATTTTTTCTAAATTGTAATTTCCCGAAGTAGTTATAGTTTTATAATTTTTAATTGTTTTTAGTGTACTAGATATTCTATGACAGGGATGGCGAACCAATGGCACGCGACACAATATTCTGGGCACGCCACCGATCACAAAGTTCACTATGAAGCATTGACGGTACTATTTGACGGCACGTCTATGACCTGATTAAACATTTTTTTAGAAAAAATGGCACGGTGATACATAAAGGTTCGCCACCCCTGTTCTATGATATAACGAACTTCAGACTTTAATGATAACATATAAATTTTAACAAAGATTATTTTATAGGTGAATCGGACGTTATAGGCATTACTCAAAAAATACAATTATCACAATTCAGTCCTATTAGCGTTATGAATGGAATAACCATGGTATTGCAGTTGAAGTAACCAGGGCAGGGCCTTGGTGATTGATTTCTTTGCAGAGTCTCGGCTTCGGAACTGGAGAGTTACTGTTTGAGATTCGTTTGGGTCTGGTGCACGTTAAACTTGATGGCTGTCGTCAGTGATGTGGGATCAAACTTTAATTAAATCAATCCATTAACTTATAATAAAATTCTAAAAATATTAAAATAGCTTACCATCGAGAACACACAACTGTGTAGAATTTCAGAACTCTGGCACATCAGGAAGTGAGTAAAAAAGACGATTCAAAATTCTAGTGTACAAATAAAAATATAAATTTTGCCATATCTTTCCGTAATTTGTGATTTATGTGAAAGAATTTGTATACAGCATTTGATCGGTTAACGAATATAATTGATTCAAAGAAGAAAGTCGTTATGCGAATTGTTCCTCAACTGCTTATCGGTTTACTATAGATATTTAGAAGTTCGATTAATTTGTTCTAGAGACTCAAAAAATAAATTATATAATTTTGTTCTACGTTTCTTTATATGTATCAACAATAACACTATCTTTTGCTTAGATTCGATAGTGATAAGTTTCTCTTACTCCATTTTTTTATGGACCGGCACATTTAGATCGATAACAAATTTAAAATTTTTATCATTTTTTCATGTACAAATATCAATTAAGTCAACGCTTGTAAAATTTTGTTTCCTACTACGTTCGGAATTGCATGCAATTTGATAAAATTTTACAAAATTATCTTTGATGTATTCAATTTTCTGTGATGGAAATAGTTAAAAAAATGAGTTTATAAAACATATTTAAAGTAGTTGCTTCTGTATCTTGTATTATACTTGTAATCTCTATTTAGAGCGGAAATAAAAATGGAGCCATAGTTGAATCCCTTGGCAACTAACTTCAACTAAGCAACGCGAAAAATTCCGAAAATGTTCGCGAAAATAATAAGTTTAATGTAGACAGAGACATCTCAGCACTATCATTGCAATTACTCCTACTAAGATGCATTAATTTATACTACATCTAGCAGAACATTAACAAATACAGGAATTCGAAAACTCGTCTTCTGAGAGATGTCTTTTACCCGTTGAAAGTCTTCCTTCTACTTGAACTTGTCATGGCGAATTTCCTTCACCAGTAGTAATCTTAAAAGCAAGCTTGAAACCTATCTAACACTTAAGAACATTCTCTTTAGAAATAATAAGGACAAGTCTTCGATAAATCTCTTGGGCATTCTGTACTAATCACTCGTTGCATTGTTCTATTTCGAATTTATAGTGAGAATATCTTGTTGTAGCCAGGGTAAACTTTCAGTACATTGGAAGTAATCTCCATTCTGACGAATCTTATTCTGAAATGTCTCTATCGCTTTTCGATAGTGTCGGAATACAAGATTTCCCTTCAGTTTTAATTGAGGGCCTTTCTAGTATTATCGATTTCTTATTTAATAATTAGTGGCATGTTTTGTTTGGTTATCATTCAGTTGGATTTTAGATCTTCAAGAGAGATCTTAGATCGAGAAGCTTATTCTTGGATCTTTTGTCAGAAAATTTGTTTGCCTGTATTATTTTTTAAAAATTTAATCTCATCTAGAATATGATTGTTGATTATTAAATGAAGCTAAATGAGAAATGGGATTATATTGTCAGTTGGAGGATATTATTGTTGGCGAAATTCCAGACCTGCTGTTGTACTTACTGGCAGTTGCCATCTGTTTCCCGATGTACAGTGGGAATTGGTTAATTCGAGCGTTTTTAATTCGAATTCTTTGGTAATTCCAACTTTTCTCTAATCCTTTGAATTTCCTGTTAGCAAAGTATTAAAATCTCGTCTATAGGAATTTATTTTGGTTGCTACGAAATGAAAACTAAAATTGTAAAAAAAAATTGTTTTCTTTAGTAAAATATGTCCATAACTTGTGTCCTCAATGATCGTCAGTAAATAATTTAAGGCCCTTAATTCCCTTGAGGATTTTACAGGTATATAATGTATTTAATCAAAATAGCAATAAGAAAATTTCTCACTTTTTAAAAAAGACTTTCGACTGATTTGCATTGTACTATTAATTTTGAAGTTTTATTGTACACTTGATGTATTAAAAGTGCTGTAACAGACTTCTAATTAAAATCATACTTATATATTGACATTAATGTTTCTAGCATTAAAAATTACTTAGTAATTTTAATTAAAGTAATAAGAATTATTGTTTATTTATTCATTACTTATTACGATTGTGAAATTTTAAAAAAATAAATGAGCGACAGCAGTGTTGGTTATTGGTATGTTTCTTCGTCTGGTAGCTGTGTTCCTTGATGGAGAACAGCAAATTCTCCGTTATTCTAAACAAATGTCTTATCTTGGATATGCATCACGTTGAATATTTACACGCTGTTATTATTTAAAAAGTCCGGTTTCGAAACAAATACCTAGTTTCATTTATTTTAGAGTTTCTTGATATCTGATGTTGCTTTGGATTTCAGGATCTCCCTGAATATTGACCAAGTAAGTCTGCAATTTAAAAACATTAATTAT
This sequence comes from Araneus ventricosus, assembly GCA_013235015.1. Lineage (NCBI taxonomy): Eukaryota > Metazoa > Arthropoda > Arachnida > Araneae > Araneidae > Araneus > Araneus ventricosus. The sequence goes on along the minus strand of BGPR01001597.1, from coordinate 153,109 downwards.
AAGTAACCATTTATTTAAAACTAGCAGAATACCCAGGTGTTTCTCGGTCTTTATAGTATCAAAATGTTATGGGAAGCAGGAAACTGTGAGAACAATGATGTTTCACTCTTGGAAAAGTAAAAATAATTTCCGCTAAAATGGAATAACTGAACCAAATCAATATTTGTTCCAGATGTAAACTGTGAATCGTCTGCTTTTAAACTTTTTTTAAATATTCTTCCAGAATTCTGTTAATGTATTCTGGTAATAGTTCTTCGTCTGTATTCCTGTTTGTGGTGTATTTAATGTCCGTATATTTATGTATAAAATTAAATTTGGGAAATTTATTAAAATTAGATGAAAATTTTTGTGCGGAAATGAAATTGATGTCACTGAAAAGTTAATTTTTTTTAACTTTAAGATGGTGTAAAAATAGTTTTTGTGATATAATATTTTCGGAAAATATCGCATAAAAACGCCAAATTTTTAATCAACTGATATTTTAATTAACTTTTGGGTTTCGGAAAGTTGACAGTGATCTTCCTCTTGTTTTGAAGAGCACATGCGCCAAATTTCGTCAAGATTGGACAAAGATTGTAAATTTGTATAAAGGAACGCAGTCTCTCCTTTATATAAATAGATACGCTTTTGTCCGTACCAATAGATCACTAAAGAAAGTAAAACTATTTGTTGAAGTATTTTATTTTCTGGAACTGCTTGCTGCTAAAGAACTAACGTTTTGTCATGGAACCCTTTTCTCAGTAACCAATCGGGCATTTTTACACCATGAATTTTACAACTAACTTGACGATAACAAAGACATCTTTTGCATTCATTCAGTTAGCAAATCCACCAAACGCAGTTGGCCTGCCATCATATTCTATTCTTTTTTTAATGGTTAGTGTATTAAAGTTCGAACTTGCCATAGCTTCCAATTCCATGATGTCTCTTAAATTCAGGTACTGAACTCCAGTCTGTACATTATAGTCAATAGAAATCTCGAAGCTATGATCCTTATCGGAGAGTAATGGATATAGTTTTCTATTCTTACTGGAAACTCTCAATATTATGTCTTTCTCGATATTAGCCAAGATTTCCAGGGAAAACAGAAAAGTTTTATGTGATTTTCTTCCGTATCTGCTTCCCCGGAAATAACACAACAAAGATTCTAGAGCCTCTTTCAGTCACGATCTTGCAGTCCACTCGTTTCATTCAGCCGTGAATAAGTGTGTTTGATTTCGTTCCGGTCGACATCACCGGTCAGTGGTCAAGAAAAAGTCAAGTGCCCCTTTCGGGCCTGAGCAAACAAACTGCCCTTCTCAGGATGTTTCCGTCACTCGATAAATCGCATTGGATTTAACGGGTGCCCTTTGTATCTGAACGAGGCGGTTATAGTTTGTTGATTTCGGTTTCTTAACTACTGGATGGCTGTGCGAAGCGAAGTTCTGTTTAAATGTAACCACCTATGCGTTTTGTCTTTCTTTCTTCTAAAGAGAGGATATTTTTTGTAAAGAGAACTTTAGTTGCTTTCTTTTTTGTTCCTTTGAAGATTTTTTCATTTGAGGAAATATTTTTATCTAATCTTTGAATGATTATAAAGTACGCTGTTTTTCTCTTGTGATGAAGATTCTATATTAAAAAAAATCTACGTTGGGCTGAAGAACTCTTTCAGAACAGTTGTATAAAAGTTTGATTTATATATCTTTGTTTAACAAGCAACACTACCTATAGATGGTTCTCGGATTCCGAAACTCTCCGCGCTTTTGCGTATGCGCCTGGCGGAGATGATTTCGCGAATGTAGGGGTGAAATGAGAAATGGAGCGGGAGATATTTACATTTTACTTTGCATGGCCTCACAAAAAACTCCGGAAATGAGCTCGTCTTACTCGTTGCCTGTCGCCCCTTTCCAGAGTAAAATCGTCAAAAAGTGCTAGTCTTGGCGTTTTGAAACGACCAGTATCTCAGTTTTCAAACTTTTACGACAGGAAGAAAAAATTGGATTTTTTTCATGAGCATACGGTCTTATGTTGATACCAGATGCGAAAAAAATCTAAATATTCAATATTGGTAGCAAAAAATTCAATTTTTAATTCCTCATGTAAAATTTTGAAAACTGAGATAAGTAGTATTTCTTGTTAAGCGACGATATGTACTAGTTGCCTTTGGTAATTAGCTGGCTCGTCCATCTTTAATGGTATTATTTATTTAGTTGCACATTCTCATACTCCAATGTTTGAGCCAAATCGAGTAGCTCTAATCCTACGGTCTGCTCTAGAAGAGTGACAGCAGACATAAATACATACTTTTAATATTAGTAGAGATATATCTGCCGGTTTGTATCTTTATCAAATTGTACTGATATTTAGTGTCATCGCGTTGGACGTCTCTTTTTTCTTTAGTATGTTGGGGTTTATATTTGCTTACAAATGGCAAAAAGTAGTGTTTCTCTTTTGAAAACAGATTGTAGTTCTAGTTACATCTAGTTAATGTTCGACTATTAGAAACTGAAAATTTTTTCATTTTCTGTTTGTACTGTATTTTGCAATGTCAAAGCTTTCTTAAATTAAGGCATTAAAATCTTTAAGGCAGTTGCTGTGTCGTTACAATGTGCACTTGGATAACAAGAGATTGCTGTAGTGTAACATCAGAGTCAGATGACGAACGTAATTGCACATATCATCTGATTGCACACTATTTACATTATGCTGAGACATTGTATTGCAAACAGCTGATAATATGTGCAATGGATATCAAATTTAAATTGGAACGGCTCTCTAGACGTATGTCACTTGAGCATGAATTGAGTTCATTTTTCTTTTTACAAAAAATGTATTCTCTTATGATCTCAAATATTTGGAAATCCGTGGAATTTATGTAATATATCCTTTATAGTACTTTTAGTAATCCTTGGCCTATATAGCGCTAAAAGATACATAATGATGCACTGATACTTTTTAAAAATGGCGATGAACATTTTCTAACTTCTTGACAAAATAAGGAGGGATTTCTGTAAGAATATCTAAAAACCAGTGATTCAAAAATGTAAGTATTTCTTTGGCCATTAATCACACGATTTGTGGCAAAGTTATTTTTAAGACATTTTAAGAAAAAATGTTCAGCTTTTCAAGGTCTTAATCTCATATTTAGCTGCCAGAAGGTTTTGCATTAAGTGATGCAAAATTCAGTTATGTAGTATTTTTTTCTAATTATTTATAGTAATAATGCATAAATTCTAAAATATTAATAATTAAGTTTTTTCGAATATGATTTGAATATATGCCTAATTATTTCTAAGCCTTTGAGTTTTTTTAATGAGCAATAATAATCATTTCAAACGAATTGGTTCTTTTTTGTGTGTGTGGCTCTGAAGTAATTTATTTTTTTAAATGAGTATATTGCATTTTTTTAAAATTCTGTGATTGTTAGAAAATCTTAATTAATCGGGATAGATTATCATATGCTTAAGTAATATATTCTACTTGTTCATTTCGCGCCTTTCTAATTAATATTTTGAACTAATTTCAATTTGAGTAATTAAGAACTCTATTTCGCGTCATTAAGAAGTAAAGAAATATCGACTGAAAATTTCATTTCCTTATATTGCAAAATTAATCAAATACAATAAAAAGAAGTATAATTATCTTTTGTAATCGCTTTTAATGGAACAGAAGTTTTGGAAATAAAAATAATCCATTCTTTCCTGATGCCGAAAAAAAATCATATGCCGATGAAAAAGCAAATTTTTTATTTCATGTCGTTTTATGAAATAGCTTCAATTACGAAAATACGTTTATTAGAAAGTGATGTAAAAGCCAATAATTATCCCGAAGTCTCGTCTTCGCTTTGCTCGAGATAATATTAGGGTCGGTCGACCCTTAATTTCGTGTCGTATATTTTCCTACCCATTTTTTAAAATCTTTTTCTTGCAGGCGACGATGAAAATAAATTCATTCTGAGAAACTTTGGAATCTCTTTTGCGGTCACAGCTCGATGTGCTGGTTCTAATTAAGATTGGTGCAGCGAATTTGGGTCGAGTTTGCATTAAGGGACCATATTACAATTGCTGATTAGAATAAAGAAACTATGTTAGTTGTAGAACGTTTGTGCATTAAAGTAAAGAAATTTACCAAACGATCGATTTATTTTTCACCGTATGATTGGAAATTAATCGTTTGGTAAATTTACGAAGCTCGGAAACTTCCTTTAAAAATTTTAAAAGCGTTCTTAAATATGATAATTAATATGCAAATGTTGTTTTGCTAATTTAAAATGGGCTTATGTACCGTCCATCCTAATAAATAAAAATGTGACTCCTTCAGTATTGATCCAACTCGACTTTCCGACAAGTTTCATAATTCCATTTTAATTAAATTTGTGAAGTTTTGTAAGGAATTCTGAAAAATGCTGTAGCTCATTCCTGTAAGTACGGTAGTTTTGAACTGATTTTGAATTTAATTCATTTAAAGCAGTTCCTGCTAAAAAATTAGATATTAAATAATATTTGAGGACAAATTAAATTTTATTTTTAGTTATTTTTATTTGAAAATACTTTAAGAAATCAAAAAGTAAATAATTCTTGATGTGGTATTTGTGTAATAATTTTTTCCTCATTTTATATCGCTGATTTTATGGATTTTGTTTTGTATTTAGAAGATGTAATTTTTGGTACTCAATTTTCTGGAGCAGTTTAGAATAAGCAATATTTTGAGGAATAGCCATAAGAAATATCTTGTAAAATTGAGATGGAAATTTGTTATAATTACATGTTACGTGACAAAATGTATTATAAAATTAAACGACAGACGATATTATGAATTTTTAATGCTATGTTATTATTTTTCTATTTAGTTAATGGGTTTCTTAAGAATATTTTTCTTGCATGTCTTTTTTCATTGTAATCGATAGTTATGTTTCTAAATTACTTTGAACCTCTTTAATTGTAATTAATTAGTCATTTTTGTATAAACAGTAGGTGTGATATTTAATTAAAACTTGAGATAACATAAAATCTGCTTTTCAATGGCTTCTTTTCTTTCAATCCCAATGTTGAATGATTACTTAAAGCTAAAAAATTATTCTTTGCTCTGAAAGAATCGGGGCTTTGGCTCTCTTATGAAATGCTAATATATCTTTTATAAACTATAACAGTATTAGTTGATATAAATTAAAATTATATTTTAAATATTAATAGAGAATAAATTAAAAATAATTTAAAAGATTTTTGCATTAAACTGTCCAATTCAGAACTACAATGGCGTGTGGCTTCTGATGCAAGTACGCTTATTCTGGTTCTTTTTCATTTATTCTTCCAATTTGATTTCATTTTAATTGTAGCTCTTACTTTCTACTACTTCTTGTTTTATTTTTATTTTTGTGTCTTGGATAATTTTGTGTTTTAAATATTTGATCATATATGTTGTTTAAAACTTTTTTAAATGCTGATTAATCTTAAGAAAATTCTGATAATGATATCACTTAATGCTGCTGCATTAGCGCGCATAAAAAGTGTATTATTGTCATTTTATTATTGTACTTTTATACTTAGGTAGGAATACCTGGTAGGTACTTTTATACTTTATACCGTACTTTTATACCTGGTAGGAACATGGTCTCAATGTTCATATCGAATGTGGAAAAAAAAATTTAAAAACATTCATTATTCATTCCGAAAAATTCAGCTTTTTTCTTCCTCTTTGAAATTTCAAAAAATTGATGTAGGTGGTGTTGCTTGCTAAGCGACGGTTTATAGATTCATCGTCCTGCCATCTCTGGATGAGATAACCACATCTTATTATAATTTGCCAATTTTAGATTTTAACTTTAAAGCTCTATAAAATTTTGGAATTCCTCCAACATCACGTTCAAACTGGATAAATTCTGCAAAGAATCATTCCGAAGTCATATGTCTTGAGTTTAAAGTAAACCCCATGTAAAGTTTTCAAAGAAAAATGACAATTTCGGCGTATCTTTTTATATGTAGAGAATAGATTTCATTGAATGTATAAATGATATTTTTTCTGAAAGAATTCATTTCAATGACTATTATCAAACAAAAGATGAAACTTTGGAAAAATGCTAATTGGCTTTGACGTCTTTAGATTAAAGTCATCCGACGAAAACATTCTAAAAATATACCAGTTTGTAATATTTTCTAATTATAATTTTTCTAAAGTCAGGAATATATTTATTTCTTCAATTATTGTATAGAAAAGGATTTTGCTGATATTAATAAATATAAAATAAAGGAGAGAATGTGTAATGAAATCGCCGATTGTGTAGACCGATAATGAATTGTTGCCAAATACTTCAAATCAGAACACTTCAAGATTTTCAAACATGTTATGCACTACATTTTATCGAAAAAATAATTTAATGTATTAATTTCTTATCGTGAAGGAATTAATTTCGCATTCAAAGTTATGATTCATTATTTTGAATGTGTCATAATGATAGCAAAAATTAAGCACATTTCTTTCTATAGCTTGTACATAATTAGTGGCGAGAAGTTACATAAAATGCAAGAAAGCAATTTTTCCCGATGTTTATAAATCAAAACACGGAAGCTCGTTACAAAAAGAAACCTTTTATACAAACCAGCTTCCGTTACTATGGTTCAGAGATGAAGAGAAATAAATAAAAAGTGCAAGAACACCGCATATCAATGATTAATAATAGGGAAAAAAGACAGCACGATAGATTCATTCGTTTTGGTATTTTCAACTAATATCTTTTTAACGAATAGTAATTTCGGAATTTAAATGGTCAAAATGGAATCCTTGTGTTATTTCCCATCTTTTGGTACTTTCGGCGCGTTTCTGCGTTCAGCGGTACGCGAGAAAGATAGCCTCACATATATAGATAAATAGATACATTTGTTTACTCTCGAATTTTAATAGTGTAAATTATCGTACATTAATTTAAAAGGTGCTTTTCTTAGTTTTACTGTCATTCCTGAAAAATGCGTCCTAACTAGTTGACAGACTTCCTAGTGTTAGAGTTGGCAGTTTGCGTAGAGTTCATGGCTTCGATGCTCATTATCTTTAAAACACAGCTGTAGATCAAACTGACTACTGTCTGTTTTCAGAAACGGAAATCCTCCGCGCTTTTGGGTATGCGCCAATCAACCTTTATTTCATCAAAATAAGGATGAGATGAAAGATGGGAGAGGAGATGTTTCCTCTGTGTTAAGCAATATATAGAAGCTTTTTATATTCATTTATTGATTTGCTGTCATGTTGGAGCGTTTTTAAAAATATTGCAAATTATTTCTTTTATGTATGGATATGTTTCGATCATTGTGGTAAATCGGTTCTTTTATATAATCACCGCGATAATTATATATATAATAAGCGGTTTTTATGTATAATTACCGCGGTTATTGTATATAATAACCGTTTGCACACATTAACCGTCACGGATATATACCGTTTTTGGGGAGAGAGGTATTTAAGAACATCTCTCTTAGAAAAAAAATCGTCTAAAAGTGATAGGCACAGCTTTTTGAAATGAACAGTGCAGATATGACAACATTTGATTTGTATCTAAATAATAATGTGTGTCAGGCAGATATAATTGAAAAATCATATGCATTCATTATTAAATTTACTCTTAATACCCCATTCGCATCTATAAAGTTATTATATAAGAACGAATGGGGAAGAAAAGTTATGTTCTAAAAAGAAGTGTTCGAAGGTTGTTTTGAAAGGATCCGCATATTTCAGGGAATAAATGCATATTGGTAATAGGAGTAGTGAATGTATCCGAATTTTTCTGCAATAAATGAAAAGTGCAGATTTTTATTCTGTTGAACAAGAAAAATGTTGTTGATGAATTGCGCGGAAATATCACTTTATTTCTTATCTACCAATAAATTTTACTTAAATAATAAAATACTTAATTGGGGAGTTCACGGAGGAGTGGCCGCCGGATAAGTTAGCGGATACTCGCTTCCCGTGGGGTATAGTAATGGAGGGGCTCTGGATCTCTCCTCCAGTGATAGTACGTACCTCCTTCGGGAGGGGTCGGGCCGTGGCCTGGTGATAGACTAATTGGGACTCCGGCCTCGGTACTCGAGCTATTGCAGCGGCTGTCATTCAGATGACCCGGGAGTTGATCCAGTTTTTCTGGTTATCTACCAATAAACATATCCTTAAAAGAAATCGTAATGTATGAAAAATCTAAAATTTCTTATTGACGGATTACTTCAAATTAAATGAAATATTGATTAGCTCGTTAATTTTTTAAATTAAAATGGTTTCATATTTTAATTCTTAATCTCTATTTCTCAGGTAAATCATTCCCATCTACTTATGATGATTGTTTTTTTAATAATTCATCCCTTTTTGAACTAAAAAAAATCCCGCTACATTTTCCTCCCTCATTTCAAACTACCTCTTTCGCTTTCTTTTTTTCTGGTTGAATGAATTAAATACTGTAAGGCGATGAATGGCCCAAATGGATCAGATAAGTTTTAAAATAATTCAGTAATTGACCTGTCCTTACAGACATACTTATTCGGTCCCTAACAGTTTCGAAGAACGCCCGCTCAATCGATTTTCGAAGTACAACTTCAATATAAGCTATAAAAAGTGAGAGATGATGTGTGTGGCCGAAGGCACGTCGTACACCAAACCTGGCGCCTCAGCGTACAACGTTTTTGGTTCCTACCTGTCCTATTTAACAAAGTGAAATGGCTGTTGCTAACTCAAGGATCATAAGGAATCTGCTAAAATTAAACAATCTTAATTACGAAAGTACTATGGCTTACAATTAATATTCACTCTCATGTACATAATTACTTGAATAGTGATTAACACAGCAACAAAAAGAGATGAAAATAAAAGATGAATAGAAATCTTTAAATAACGGTAAAAAGAATCGGAAAAGTATGAACATCCAATTAGTATTTCCATAGATTTAATTTTTCAAAAGTAGCATTCTTAATGTGCTACTCGTGGAGTTTTGATCAATTATATTTTATTTAATTCCACTTGGAAAAATAACATTAAAGATACCTTAAACATATACCGCCCCCATAATGATTCGATATATAAATATACCTCCTTTTCTAGAAGGCAGGTTTAATGAAGTTCATTGATTCGGAAAAGGGAGAAAGTTTTCCACCGGTCGCTAGTTCCCAACATCTGCTTCTTCGTCCTGTGAATTTCTTTTATCGTCGTGTGACGAAGTTTCCTTCACCGTTGCGGTTATAGAAATCCATTCCGAGGTTTTTAATAGAGATCCAATATACTCTTAATTGGTCCATGTTTATCTCCCAAAAATGGACGGTGCTGACGTTGTTGAGGGGTCGTCTGTTCTCTAAATATGCGAATAGTTTTAACGAGGAATGGTACTATAATTAAGCACTACTATTATTTCTGAAGACGAGCGTAACTTAATCCTTTGACTTGATTTTAAAATGTTGATAAGAATATGTAGAAACGTTGAATGTTTTATATTTTTATCTGATTTTTTTTTGTGTGTGTGGAAGGGGGGAGGTGAATTAGTACCAATTTTTCAAAACTTTTTTATTGAATTGATTCAAGAATCTCGCTTGTCAATGGAAAGACAACTTTTTACCAATAGCTTTTTTTAAGACGCCTTCTTAATAACTGGAAGATGGAAATATGTGCAAGAAAATGGAATAAAATTTTTGGTATAATTTTATATATTTTACAAGGCTTGTTATTATCTTGGAAATCAAATTTATATAACTATATGATTGGTTATCAAGCCCTGCACATAAGAAAATAATTTTGTCATTGTATGATTTTGTAATATTGCCTATGTCGTTTTGAAAATGTATCGGTGTACGCCTTGTCTTTTCACTAACTGTGTGGTTTCACAAAGTGTGTTGTTTAGATTTAAGATTTCATTAAAGAACTGAACTGAGTTTGATGAGCCTTTCGAATTTATCAAAAGGTTCGTTTCCAAACGTGCCTGAATCGGAAAAGAACGAGAAATTTTCTCGTTACAAAACATTAAACATTTTTAGACTAAGGTTAATAGAAATGAATAATCTTACAATAAAGGGTATTCCACTATAATGGATAAAAACACTAGTAACTCGAAATCGTATGAGAGAGAAAAACTTCCATCTGTACCAGCGGAATATAGTAATGCTATTAAGTGCATCTGGTTATTAATTCAAACAAACTATTTTTGAGGATTTTCTCATTCCGTGTTTTGGCCTTTCGTTGATTTTTGTTTCAGATATTTTGCAATACTGTGTGTACACATATGCCATCAGAAACGAAAGAGTTGCTATCATATGGTGCTATAATGTGTAAATCACATTTTAAGGAGTTTAACAGTATTCTTTAAATTAAACTATTAAGCTTATTAGTAGTTTCTATAATCAATTTATATATAAGCTGCTTAATTTATTTAAATATATGAATTTTTATTTGCTCTTAGTCAGTTAGTCAGATGAGACTACAAAAATGGGGTTCTAAGTACGATAAATTTCCTTCCCTGATCAAAACTAGCTTCCTGGAGCTTTAATATTAAAAAAAAAAACTGAAATCGGGGCTTTAGTGAATAAATTTATTTTCATTAAAGTTCAGATTTCGCATATTCATCCTAAAAAAAAGAACCTTTCAGAATCTTTGATTATTTTAGTAAAAAGTAGGAATTTCACATAGTAGCGAGAGATGATGGTGCGGAGTTAATTTCTTTTCCAATTTATTAACTCCAGTCAACATGAACTCTGGAGCTTCCAGTGTTTGCTTTAAGCATTTAAAAGTCCATAAGACTGGCTGTGACCTGAAAATTGTTTCCAATCTCGGTAATAGTTTTTAAACTAAGAAATGGAACTGCGTCGTTACATCTTCGAAACTGTGTTTGCTTAGCCTCTTCTACCATGATGAAAATAACGCCTTAAATGGTACTGAGAGTTGGTAGAACAGAAAAAAAAGTGTGAGATTTTGTGCTGTCAGTTGTTTGTTCTTGAGCTTTACGTTTCTTTTTATTTTGGTTTATGGGCGATTTAATTCTAATAAAAGCTCTATAAAAGATCTTTATATCGTAAATGATTATAATCTGTGAGTTATTCCTTTTTTTGTCACTGTCTTTTTTTTCTGCCTTTGCAGAACTTAAGCTGCAATTTCTTTCTTTGATGGAAAGAGTTTTCAATGAATCTGTTAGAAACACACGAGTAAATCTCCGGTAACTGTGTAAACATGTATTTATATTTTAGAAATAATATTCACAGTTCTATCGTCAGGAGAATTCCAGTTTTTATCTTAATAACAGTAAAGCGACAATTTAAAGTTCTTGACGTAAAATTAACAGCTGTCTAAAATCTTCGGGTTTTTTTTTTTGTTACAGAAAATATATCTTTACTGTAATATTTTTTTTTATTTCATGGTTATAATGCATATCCATCATTGATGTTTTAATTTTTTTATGCTTTGGCCTTTATCATTGTTTGACATTTTGCTGAATTAGAATTAAATGGAAGATCTCAGCTGCGGAAATATATTCTCTTTGGTAATATAAAACTCGAAAAAGGACTTCAAAGAAACATGATATTCCTTGAACATCTATTATCTTTAATACCGCCATTCCTATTAAATGCAATATATATTTTATATCATTTTATTTATTTGTCTCCAAATTGCTATTCGCAATGTTTAATTAAGTAATGTCTCATTCTTTAAAAATTATTTTAACTTTTAGAGGGGAAAAAAATTAGCTTTGATCGGTTTTTAAAAATCGTTTAATGCTATTGATATTCTTATTTTAATTGAAAATAAAGTTGGAAGAAATAAAAAGATTTTTTATTATAATATTTTATATGAAAGTATTTTCTACATTAAAATATTGTATAGTTTTAAAAAACGCATTTATTACAAGCACTTCAAAGATAATTTTAAATATACTTTTACCACAGAGAAGTACTTTTACTTTCTCCCATATGGACGTTTCTACCACGTAGTCGTCAAAAGTTTTGATGCGGATAACTGTAACCTTTGTTATGTTATAAGTGCTTCAAATTTTCCTCGTAAATACTAATTTTATTACAACAAATTGATGTGTCAATAATTAATTTAACACAAGGAAGGATTTAGTGAAAGTTTCGTAATAATGTAGCTAACAGTTAATTCTTTTATTTACCGCTTAAGAACATAACCCGAATTAATTTGCTCTTCGTAATCTATACAATTTTCCTTTATACCGACCTGGTCGAAACCTTTTACGTTCGGGCAAAGATATTATGCATACAATTATTGTGTGTAGCGAAATAAGAAATTTTCGCCGGAACATAAAAATAATTTGGTCCTTAAGCGGTTAACAAAAGACTTGAAAATATTTTCATCCCAATCAACGCGGGGGATATCAGCTAGTTTAAAATAAAAGCAGTTGATTTATTAATATGTAGGAATTCCTTCCATACCAGATCTTTCCTATAATTTTTCAGGATATTAAGAAGTGGTGAACCATTTATACAAATTTAAAAATCTCCATCGAAGCTGTATTTTGCGTATAATTGAACTAACACTCTTCCCCTCACAAAAAAAACTTCACAATCATTCATTCTACAATTCGGTGGACTAATTACTTTTTCATCTCATGCTAAAATTCATTATAATTCTTAAATTTACGGAAAAGTTGATTGTTTATGTGAAATTTCTACATATACCGATGTTTAGACTTGGCCGCTCTAATCTCCAGTCAACATCACCATTCAGAACAATCATCTGGGCTGATGAGGCCTAGTCTTAACTACGAGTAATTAAGACAGACTCAATTAAACACACTAAAAGGATAAACTATTTATTTAATTCCAGAACTAAGTCACATCACTGTGTGACGAAATAAAATAGCAGTAGTATAACATGGGGCAGCTCTAGTATATATACAGTAATGAATCTGCGCAGTTTGATTACAAAGAGATTCGCTTGGAGTGTCTGCGTAGAAGCAAAACAAAAAGGATCTGTAGACAAACAGGGCTCAAGGTGATGGATTGACAATTTAGCTCTAGTAGTAATGGACGCCACAGATGAAATAAAATGGCATCGAATTCTCCCTTGAAGTATGAGAAAGGAAAAGTTATATTACTTGAATTTAATTGAAAGGAACATAGCAGATGGAACGTGTGATTTATTCTCAAATTTACAACAGTTTCTTTTGTAGTTATTAGTATCCAGAACATTTAACCTTAATTTACTTCGAAATTTGTTTTAATGAACGAAAACAGCTTGCAATTCGATAGCTTTGATAAACACGCTTTCTGCTCAGTTGCTTTTGTTTTTTATTCTCATAGCCTAATTGAGTAGGTACTCTTGCCTCGTTTCCATTCTACTTTTATATAATTTGGTTTTCCTTTTCCAAGCCATTATATTATTGATAGGTTTTCTTTGCGACTCATTTTCATTATTTTAATTTCGTTAATGATTTCGACTGTGAGAAGTCCGAGTCATATTTTTCTGACGTCAATGATTATTTATTTGAGAGAAATAACTTACGGAAATGAGATCCGAAGTTGATTTGTCGAATCAAATACCTTTATTCAGGTCAAAATTCATTAACTAGAATGATTGCTATTTCCAATTTCTCTCCCTTTTTAATCCTTTGTATGAAAAGCCTCTAAGAATCCAAAAGCCTTTTGCTGTGCGCATTAAAACGCGTTCTTTTGCCCGGCAAACACAAAGGAACATTGGTAATTCTTATTTTAAATATTATAGAGAAATTCTGCCTTTGTTGAGGTAATTTACTTGGAAATTGTTCAAGAGTCAAATTGCCTTCTGTTACGAACGTCAGTCAATTCAGATATTGATTCGAATGAGGAAATATTTTATGATTGTTTGTCGACATTTTAATCCTTTTGATTCTTTTATTGTTCCTAAAGAGCATTGTGGCGTTGTCGAAGGCATGCAAAAATCTGAAAATCAAGTTACTGCAAATGTGGTTCTGAACTTTTGTTTTTATTCAAAAGTTCGGATGTAAATTCTGAAAATAGAGCTTGCTATTTCTAAATTGACTAACAATTAGCGGATGAAGTTTCGAAGTATTCTATTTTTAAGTTTCTCTCTAGTTTATGCAAATGGAATTAAATCCTTAATATATTTACATTTTATTGATATTATGTAAGATTGCTAGAGATAGCAGCTATTAAATGGAGCTTACAAGTAGATTCAGGCATTTTGTTTGATTACTTTTTTTACAGTAAATCCATTTCTAAGAGATACAGGCATAAACTAACAGAGTGTATAAATGTATGTAACAATGCTGGTATTGACATTTCACGAGAATTGCATTCATACCGATAAACACTGTAAGACTCTATTGTAGATTTGGCATGGTAGTTAAATAGAAAGACAGCAGGCATTGTGTGGATTCCATAAAATGAGAACTCGATTCATTGTACCAGTACTTATAATGTTTAAGAAATATTTACAATAAAGTTATGTGCAGTTATTAAGACACGTAATGTAGTTCATCATTTTATAGGCTTTGGATAACCCCACCATCGTTAAGCCTCGTTACTCGTCATTCTCCTGCATATTTACGGATCCTACTATGGTTTGGATTTAGGTCGCTTTTCATTGGCTCTCAGCGCCACGTGACTTCCGCTTGCTTCTGAATGGTGTCATAGCAGCGCGCTTAGTTTGGATTTTTGTCTTAGCTATTGTATCATGGAAAAACCAAAATTATCTTTTAATTACGATTATTTGGATATTTATAAAGGGAATGATGAATTCAAGATAAAGATAATTTTGTTTTCTCCATGATACAATAGCTCAGATAAAAATCGAAATCGAAACTAAGCGCGCTCCTATGACAACATTCAGAAGCAAGCGAAGTCACGTGACGCTGAGAGCCAATGAAAAGCGACCTCAATCCAAACCATAGTAGGATCCGTAAATATGCCATTCTCCTATCTCTCGATTTCTTGTTCTCCGAGTTGTTTCTGCGCAGCTTGATGTTCTCTGGTGTTCATAGCGCTGGTGGTCCACAAATATAAAAAATGTATTGTATTTAATCCTTTCGATTAGAGTTTAGCTGAAGATGTCATTTGGAATTACCAATATCCAATGTGGGAAAGGCTAATTTGGGAATATTGGATTCGAAGTGGCGCGTATCTCCAATGAACGCCAACTTATAGAAAAAGAGCGTCATACTACTGACACGACTTTCTATATCTTCAAAATGGAAAGCACCCTTATTTTAGAATGCAATAAATAAGAAATTGTTGATTCGGTATTTTTAAGAGACTCACGAAGCTCATTAGCTAAGACAACTGAAGGCAGTTGCCTTATCTAACGAGCTTCGCAGGGAATTACAACAGTTTATTTTTGTAAGGCGCCGTTTTGAGAAAAGGATTTATTAAAAATATGTATTATGTACGGAATTCTAAATGAGTGTTATAATACTGTGACTGTTAACTTGTAAAACATTTTCCTTTAGGGAAGTTACGTAAAGGGATATGAAAATAAAAAACAAGTTTAATTTAGTTAGTTTAGTTATATTAATGTCCCGTTTTGAAGCAACACGAGGCCTATACAAAGGAAGAAATAAAAAGAATAATAACTATGGAAGTCAAATAAGAGAATATATGTTTTGCTAATTTAAACATAAAATTCCATCCTTAAAAATGCATAAATGTTTTTTTATTAATATCTGTATTTTAGTGTAAATTATTTTAAATCTCACAAATTCATTGGAAGGGGACGGAATTTAACTAACATTATTTGCAGGAAGATACGATTAAAATTGCAGTAGAAATCTGCATACAAACTCTACGTAGTGGGGAGCTCTTACCAAACGTATTCAAAATGCAGTGCTTTGTGTGAATTATAAAAATGGCGAATTTTTTTCGTTCCATTTGCTTAAGTTTTTCCTGTGTATTTTGTTTTAATTATTTTCCATCTTTATTGAATTCTAAAAATAACTAAACCGTGATTGTGCAGTTATTCTGTAATTTGTGCTTTTTATAAATGCAACCAAGTCTCCCGAGTGATTTGATTTTATGTTGTTGGAGTTCTAGCGTTACGTAATGACTCAATTTATAAAACATTCCGTTTTTTTTCCTCCTACGTTTGTTGTTTATTATTAAAGCTAGTTGTTAATATAAAATTGTATATCTTAGAAATAAAGGAAAAGTAATTCGTGATTGACGCACTTTTCCATTCCACCAACTAAAACAACGGAAAAAACAAATTGCTGAATTCATTTTCTGTACAAGAAAATTGTTAAACCTTGCATTTTTCATTGCAGTTCTAGATCTTAGCTTTATGTTCGTTTGTGATTGCATTCGGTGGAAATCCTATGATGAATGATTGAATCTTCTTCTTCCCGCCATTTGGCTGTAAATAAAATCATTCGTCAAGAACATAGACAAGTGCTTAACTGAAGCGGAATATTGTTGATTGGTTTTCCGTTGCGATAAGTAACTATTTCAGGAAAAAACAGTTTTTATGATGGGAAACGGAGGTTGCTTTTGAATATTTTTTGAAAAGATAAGAAAATTCGCAGTGCGGTACCGCTGCATTTGTTTTCAAGTATAATATGCCCGATATCTTCCAATGAGATGGAAAACATTTGTTTGACGAACGGTTTCCTAAATTAATCGAAATTCCTTCCTCTGCGTAGAATAACCATGTTTCCTGTAGGAAGTTCCCCTTTAATTGGTTTTCTTTTCAAAACTTCGTATCTTAGCACTATTCACTTCTAGATTTATTTTCCGGTTTGGAACAAAAATTTGTTTTATGTACAGGTTGTGCATACTGCGACGAAGGATATGTCCCCAAAGTAATATTTTTAATAAAAGTTTGGGATTCTGTTAACCCTGAAGCCCCGCTAAGATTTGTGACATGGAACCAAAGTAAGGAATTTCTAAATATAAGCTTATGGTCTCTGTGACATTAGATCTATTCGTGCATATTTCAAAATGGTATACCGCGTTGCTGTTTATAGTACATTGTGCATCACCTCATAATCCAAAATGTGGAAGAATTTATATATTTAAAAGAATAAGCGAACTTTTATGACTTTGATATCTCCAAGTCAGTATTCGTAGCGGAGCAACAAAAATTGTGAACTATTCGATATGGTTATCCTTGAAATAGTGTTTTCTTGCTATGTTTCCATCTATTGGATCACCTCTTTTTAACTTAGTAAATATACGTATAACAAAAAATATAAAATGTTGGTAAAGAGATATTTTCCCAACATTATTTCATATGCACCTTACTATTATTGTTTAACTTTAAAGTCCTTTTTTTCAATCAGTTGATTCCCCAAAATTGCGAATTAAAAAAAATTGAACTCGCTCATACTTAGTGGCGAGGAAACTATATAAAAATCTTACGTCAGCAAATTCTCATTTGCTCCTCCCTCGAAACCCTCTGCCTGCTAGAAAGTCGATTGCCAGTTTAAAATTTTCACCCTTTAGTGACGTTGAGCAAGCAGTTTTTTAACTAGAACTATCAGATTTAAAAATCAAAGAAATCTAGAGTTCCCAATTGGTAAATAGGAGTATTAAAAATGAGTTCAAAAATTTAACGACGGAAGTTTATATTTGCTGCACAGCGTAAATGGTCCGAGGTAGAAAATCTTAAAATACGAGATGAAGTTGTTTTTGTTGAAAAATTTACATAATAATGTGACAAAATCGACTTGTGGGTGTACGTGAATGCAGTCCAATAAGCAGGATTAAAATATAAATCTCCTTATTTTACAAATATTCTAAGCAAAGAAACGTAGCGCAAGTATTAAAACAGCACTTGTAAAAATTCACAACAGAGATTACCAATAAATCTCAAACACAGCACTTTCAAAACAGCGGTCAATGTCTTTTCAGCTCACCAGCGTTCACTGCTGATCAAAATCCAAATCCTCTTGGCTTGAGAGCTTGCTTTCTTATTTTCAACAGGAAGTGACATCATTATGTAGGAAGTTGTGTAATCTCCAGAAAGTTTATGAAGCCAGTAGAAATAGGTTGACAGTTCGAGGTCTTTCTAGAAAATTCCTTTTGTCGCGAAGTTCAGCATTTCAGGGAAATAACTTTATAGCTTTGTAACAAATTTACTTATTAATTACTTGTATTCAATTTAAAACTTATGCGTTTTTAACTTCTGTCGATTTTCGTATCGACATTTTTGCGAACTTTTTTTTTGAACATGCATTTTATTAAAAGTCCTCTTAGAAATCAGAGAAACTTTGCGAGTTGACTGTCCTGTTTGAAAACGAAGATTATGTCATATCGTCGAATTTTGACAAAATTCAGCAGCAGAAATCTCATTAGAAACAATATATATTGTTCTTATTTTTTATGAAGTATGTATTTCAATTTGAAGTATTTTAAGTTGAATATAATATAAAATATAGTAAAGCACCGTTTATACGTCTTTCAACGGACTCTCGTAAAACGACGTATAAATGAAAAGACATAAACGAAATGTTAATAAATAATTTTGATTATTGCAAATTTAATGCTGCTAACGCAAATTCAGTTAAAAATAATAATTTTAAAGTTTCTTTTAAGATAGTACTAGTATATTAGAACGCACTATGGAACCAATAATTAAATTTTAAAATTATATATTTGTCATAAAAGTGAGAAAACCATATCTTTATTGCATATCTTGAGTAATAATTATACATTTATTTTATATGATTTATGTGTGTATAGGTAGGCCTTTAGTTAGAAATGGCAGGAAGGGAAAGGATTTTAACCACCCCCCTGCTTTCTAGGAAAAATCCCGTCATATGAAAGGAACGGTGAAATAATGACAGAGGAGGAGAATTTGTGAATTTCAGAAGGTGGGAAAACGATGTATAACCGAAGCTTTGCGTCGTATAAACGAAGTACTTTATCATTACTATGAATACGAATGAATCAGGACTGTGATGAAACGACGTATAAATGAGAAATGTATAAACGGTGCTTTACTGTATTTAAATCCTAGCTATACTGTTTGACAAAATGATAATTTCTATACAAGATTGTTTAAAATCACCCATTTTTTATTAACTCGCTTTCTTGTCTGTCTGTTCGGTACAAATTTTGCAATCGATTTTAAACTAACTTGCCGATGAGCTGGAGACTTGAAACTTTAAATAGCTCGGAACTAGATGACAATGCAGTATTAACTCGCTTTCTTGTTTGTCTGTTAATTTTTTGTTTAATATTTTATGTTGTACTGACCCAGAGCTTCGATAGATGGCGCTGTCCAGGCTTCACTCGTGAATAGGTCAGTGTAGGGGGAGGGGGCATCTTGGGTTTGTAGAAGTGGATTCCAAAAAATTCCGCAGCCAGGAGTGAGGAACATCTAAGGGTGATTGAAGTTCGGAGGTGAGGATACTCACAGAACAGCCCCCCCCTCCCCCCCCGCCCGCCCCCCCCCCCCCCCCCCCCCCCCTGAAATGCTGCGCGGTTGCTAGTTGTTTTCATGAATTTCTCTGCGTCACGTAACTTGATTTTTCAGGAAAATAACAATTAAACAGATTGATATATTATTGGTTGGTAGGTATAACAATTTTCTATTTATGATCAGGTGAAGAGAAACTGAAATAAACCTGAAATTTGCCACATGTCTCTGTCATAATCTGATCAAGATGTTTAAAATCGATTGCAAAATTTTACACACACAAGACTAAAAAGCAGAAAAAAATTAATATACATTTCCATTGCAATAAAATTGTTAGTGACTTAAGTAAACTATTTATGCATCAATTATCTATTGCATGCACCACACGTTTTTCGTTTTAAATCTGTATGGGGTTATAAATCTGTACGGGGCTAGAAGAAATTATTTTATACTTTTTAGTCCGTTTTTAAATCGTGGTTTATTAAAAAAATAATTTATTTAAATAATTTTACTCTAATAATTATATTTTATGTTTATAATTCCAACTGTTGTAATATTGATAATAAATATTTGAATTGCAATTTATTTTATTACAGTTTAAGTTGAGCAAAAGTAAACTCATTTTAACAAACAACAACAACAAATTTTATCTTCAAAATGTATATTTCATAATTCAAGTTGCTGACTTGTGGCTCTGTAAGTAGTTATTTTGGTAAATATAATTCTAAAAATTGCTCTTTTAGAATAAGGATGCCTATCCCTGACCTACAAAAACGACGAATTTGTTAAACTGAATTCTGTTAATTTGGATTTGTTTCTCCTGTTATCCGCCTTTGAATAGAACTAACTCATCAAATGTAGCAATTTGAGATTTTTCGAAGATGGCATATTTTGATCGATTTCCAATAAAAGGAGCAAGAGATATTAATTTTTCATTGAAGCAAATTATTAATTTTTAAGGGTAGAAAAAATTATGTCGTATCTGATCTTTATGACGTTATTCGCATTGTAAAAATGTTTTTTTTTTTTAAATACTAATAACATATTTGGTCTTAACTTGAGATTGTAAGTTTCCTTCAAGTTCTTTCTTTTCATATGCAAGAAAAAATGCTTTTTTTGTCCTATAGTTTTATATTACAAAAGCACTTAGGAGTAGATACTAGAAGTTTTTCGGAATTTTTATGTATTCTATTCTTAAAATTATTCAATTTTGCTGTTATTCATTTGTGAACCTTTAAACAAAAGCGCAAAATATTTTACTGTAGATTTTTACAAGTTTCAAATATACGTTTATCGAATAATGGTTTTTCTTTATTTATTTATAACCACAATTTTTTCCTTTTAATGAAAAACTGTTAATCATGTATGATTATATGATGTATATATGAAATCTTGCATGGTAAAAATAAACCATGTGTTTTATTTGTTTATTCAGGCAATGAGTTTTATAAAAACGCGCTTGACTTTCATACTAATAAGATTGCTAATCGTCGAACTGTAATTTAAATTATGTATTTAACTTATAAGTATACATGAGTATTCAGGGTATTCAACTTTCATAAAATTCAATATTACTGTTCGGAGATTCAAGTTTAAAAAATATCAGTTTGTGCAAGAACCTTCATCATTAAGCCTCTCTTGAAGGGTACCGAAATTCACCAAGTTGCAATGCCGATATCTTTCTGAATACTAATGGTATTGAACAGGGATATTTGTATAAGTTGCCCTATATATCTGGCTCTGAAGTTATGAAAAAAAATTTACGCTAAATTTCGCACATGCGCAGTAAAAAACTATTTACTACAAATGCTCATATTTCCCGCAATATTAAATTTTTTTAATTCAAATTTTAATACAATGTTTATTTTACATATTGTCAAGTATTCTGTAAGTTTCGTACAATTTCGTGGGAAAGTCGGCATGTTATAAACAAAAAACACGAGGAAAAATTTTGGATTTTTAAAAAAAAAACTTTTATATCTTCCTGAATATTTATGAAAAATTTACAAAAATGCACATCAAGCATAACCATTGACGAAAGTTTCATCACGTTATCAGCTTTCTTTGAAACTGGATGGGGTATTTTTTTTCCCCTCCATCACTTTTTGTTAGGTCCCCTAAATGCTCTCGTGTCCAAATCTTCACTGTAAAATGTGAGTTCAAGCCTAATATTTACATGTTCGAAATTCTAATCAAGTCCATGCTGATTTTCGATAGATATTCGAAAAAATATATGAACATTTTAAAGTTTCCACATTAAATTGGCAACCCACTGTAAATCAACACGGAATTTTAACTTAGGATATGCTAATGATTTTTGAAACGCCGACGCATTTTTTTTTATTACCGTTAAAGTTTACTTATTTGTATCAGTTACTCATTAGCACAGCTGGTTTTCATTTTACACCATCCCTAGCAAATTATTGTACGTCAAATTTAAATTTTTGTCATATATCCTCCAACGGTGAGAATATATTTTTCCCCAATTAAAGGACAAATATGTGCAGCTAGAATTGGGGGAATTTTATATTTTCATTAGTTAGATAGTAAAAATTAGAGATTAAATTTGCTAGAAAAGGTTTGGTTCAAAACCTTTATTTTTTTTATTTAAATTTCATTAAAGTAAAAATGGCGTTTTCGCTGAATTTTAGTTTCTGTCGAGCTTGAAGATCCAATTATTAAAATGAGAGACCGTGCTTCAAATTTTTCACGACGAAAACAATTTTAATAACAAAAGGATATCGCCAGCAGAATTTGCTAATTATTTCTTTATTTAAATTTATCATCTTAAGCATCTGGTTAAAAAATGTTTTGTCCCAGAACAATACTTGACTCTGAGACAATGAAGTTGATAAAGAATTCATCATTGTCATTATTACCATGTGTCGGGCACTTATCTTTATCTATTCTATCATATATATTCATCTTCGTGTAACAAAAAATATTTCTAAAGACTAGCGCCTTGTTCGTTATCGATGCTTTTTTTAAAAAATTTATTCCCAGAGCTTGTTCTTGTTTTTATTAAAAAAACCTCACTCTGTGTCTTTTTATTGTTGGTGCAGTGGTTTTCACTGTTGGTTAACCACACGAGATAAAATTCTATAGGATTAAATGCAAAGCCGTCTACTCCTGTTGATAGATATACACAAATCTGAGAATTTCCTGAGTTGATCCACGATTTAGGTTCACCCTTCAATTGTGTGCTATATAACTTATGGGATTTTAGAATCTTCTTTATGTAGTTACCTTCTGAGCCGTTTATTTTTGCAAGCTAATTGAAAGATAGTATACTGTTATCACTGTCGTTTTAATCTTCTTTAACCCTTTATAAGGCCGTGGTAAGTCTACTTACCACCAAATTAATTAATTTTTACTTTCTCGTATACTAAGTATGCAAAGAGAAAGTATCGTAATCGTCAAAAAATTCGAACTCGAGATTTTGACGAATCTCCACGTATTAGACCTCCCTGAGTCCGAAAAACACAATTTGGGAATTATGTCTGTCTGTGAACACGATAACTCGAAAACTATTAGAGCTACGGGGATGAAATTTGGTATGTGGTCTTTAAACATTATTTGTAGGTTTCTATCAAATTTTGGACAAAATCCGTCTACGGGAAGTCTGCCTGTCTGTCTGTCAGCGGTCGTGCGAACACTATAACTCAAAAACTTGAATAGCTAGATGGATAAAATTTGGAACACAGTTTTATCGGCATGAGTGTTGGTCCATATAAAATTTTGAGCCAAATCCGTCAACGGGCTGACAGTCTGTCGGTCTGCATAATCGCATACTTGTTCACTTTTGAAGCGAACTTCATGCGCAAGCGTACTGGTAGCAATGTCAGTGCACGCGGTAGGATTACGCCACTTTGTCCTTGAGACGGTAAAAGTGGAAAATCGGTTCGCATTTAATCACTACGCATCTCTTTGAATTTGATTCTTTACGTAAATATTTTACTATCACTGTAATCTACATTGAAAATCCTTCTGATAGTCATTGGATTCTGGGTTACAGTAGGTTCGAATTTTTTTATCCACGCGGGGGGAAGGGAAACAGCATCTTTTTGGGAAAGTATACGAGAAAGTTGAGGGGAGACCACTCCCGCTGGTTTAAGGTTGGCATAAGTTCTCGCCAATTTTTTCGATGAAACAAAAACCGAAATGTTCCTGTTTCTTTTCTCAAACCGTAGCGAAGTGTCTGGACTTGATTATTAATTAGCAAAATTTATTAACAAAAAAATTAATATCGAATAAGCTAAATGAATCTCAATACCAAAACCATTTTGCTATAACACTACTAGAAAAAAATGGCCCTTTACAGGATTAAATAAAATCTTTCTTAACATCGCCTAATTTTGAATTATAAACGCATTACTTCTACTTCAATCCTATGATGAAGGTACTATTACTTTAACTCGCAAGAGTCGCATTATTTCTCGATCCTCGAATTTGGTACTTCCCCTTTTCTGAACTATTTAAATTCGCTGCGATGTCGTAACAATCTCTTTTTGCAATGCAACTCTTTCCTGTTAACACGCGCTGCTTTTGCGCGTAGGATTTTCCGCCATGGCCATGGCCAAACAACGTTTGTCTATTTTTTAATTATTTACATCATCTTATTTCAAAATATCTTAAATTGAAAAAAAAGTATTTTTCGGTTTTATGTCTACCTGCTCCTTTTCAACATGATGTACACTTCACATATCGGAGTATCATAATAAGTAGTCGCATTTTTAATATTGAACTGGATATGTGTTGATTTATTTACAGAGCATTCTTTAGTTTCTGCTTGCAAGTTAAATCAGCAATCTAAAAATCGATAAAAGAGGGCTTAGAGAACAAAAAAGAACAACAATTATTATTTATTTTAAACTCATTCAAGATATTTGCTTTTTTGCTAGTCTGTTAAAAATAAGTGTTCTCCTGCATTTTCGAATATTTTTTTGCAAAAAATTTAAATTTTTCCTGTAGTTTTTTTAATAAAATTTTAATTCCTGTTGATTCTGGTTAGTCGTTTAAACGACTTAATTAGAACCGATGCGCTAAACGGTTGATGCAGTCTCATCAAAACTGTTTATTTTCATCAATAGTCAATCGGCCAGCCAACTTTTCAGCGTCGTGAATTCATCAATTTATCTATAAAGTCTTAAACTAATTAATTGCCATTTTGTGAAATGTTAGGAATAAACGACTTCAAGTTTATAAAATTAAAAATCAGAATTTTAGTACTTAAACGCTGAATACATAATTACAGTTAAGCAAATTCTACATGTTACACAGAATAATTTTGTTAGTTGGTAAAAAATTATGGATATTTGTATCCCAGTTTTCTAAAATGCGAAGAGATTTTTAGCTTGCATATGATTTGACATACAATCAAGATTATTCATTCACCTAAATCTTTAAATAAATTTTGCTTTTTCCGATATAATTATGACTTGTTTGGGTTATAGTAACCAAACTTCGAGTAACCTAATTCCCATTGACCAATATTTCCGTCGGAACAATAATATTCCTTTAATATTATTTGAATATAAATTAGGTACTAAAGAAAAGATATCTTTATTGCTGTAGCTGCAGGTGGCCTGCATTTTTGTCAAAAACCCAAACCCTTTTGAGTTTTGAAGTGCGACTGCGAAAATGAGATGCGTGCGGGTTGAATTTTCACCCTTTTTCAGCGCAAGAATATCGAAAACCTTTCATGTGATCTTTTTTTATCGCATATCCGATGTTAACGGAGGGAAAGTAGATCCCGTATTCGTTTTTGCCTTTTTCGATTGACTACTTCAGTTACTTAGTAGCAGGTGGCAGCGTCGTCGGGTCTTTTCATCGAGATCAGAGGTTGAATCAGAATATGAGCTTCCTCGAGGGTAATTGTGGTTGCATTTTTAATGCCTGGAAGTTGAATGCAGTTAACTTTCACGTTCTTATTTTATGCAAGGTTTAGTTAACGAATTTTTTTAGTTATAATTCTGAAATTTATTATCTCAACTGACAAGTACAAGTGAAATAATTTAACAAAAGATATAAAAAGTTAAAAATTTAAACTTTGTATTAGACAGAATGACGCAAAAATGCTGCAACTGCCAATAAAATACAAAAGACAGATATTTTAATACAAAAAAGAAGAAACAGAAGAAGTAAACAATAGCGATAACAATACACCTTTTGCGCGTCAACGCAGCAGCATCCAATAATTGCATCAACAATATTGTCAATAATTAACTAACGAATTACTATAGAATCAAACAACAAAAATCATGCTTTAATAAAAATTAAAACACATGAAAAGAAAATCATTAGAATAGAAGAAATGGAAGAGAACTCGAATGGCGAACGTTTTCAAAGGCTTCTCGCCATCGGAGTTCTAATTTCGATAAATTTTCTTTCAACCTGTTACTGAGTTCTAAAAGATTTGACCGATCTGCATTTTCTGCACTTTAGTTCTCCAGAAACTAATGTCGCAACTGCAGATTAAAATCCTTAAAAGACTACGCAATAACTTCGACTATCAACCAAAATAAGTAGTGACGATCTTGGTAAAATCTGGTCTAAATTGTTCGATTAAAAAATTATACAGGGTGTTCATTAATTATTGTCGGGGTTTCCGTACCTCATAACTTTCGAATAAAAAATATTACGCAAAAACCGATTACGTATTCGTAAATTACACTCAAAGAATTTTATTAATGATATTAAAAAGATTAATGAATCTGCACATGGCTGCCCTTCGTGGCTCGTAACACATCGAGACGAAATTCGATTTCCCTCCAAGTGTTCTCCAGCATTTGTGGGGTAACATTTTGGATCGCAGTAACAATTCTGCGCTTCAGTGAATCAAGGGAGGGCACAGGGGTCTTGTACACCATGTTCTTGATAAACCCCCATAGAAAGAAGTCCAGCGGTGCCACAATACACACATTTCTTTTTCTTGCATGGTCTTCATTTTTATTTATGACGTCATAATTACCCAGATTGCAAATGCGCTAAGATCGCATTGTTGACACGTAAAATTCTTTGAGTTGTAATTTACGAATACGTAATCGGTTTTTGCGTATTACTTTTTATTCGAAAGTTATGAGGTACGGAAACCCCGACAATAATTAATGAACACCCTGTATTATATGCTTGTCGAGGGTAAAATATGCATGCAACTCAATGTTCCCTTAGTGGAGCCAACGGAACGCTAAAGGTTAAAATACTATTCGTATTTAATTTGTTATTTAAATGCAGGCCGTATTAATCCACTGCTGTTAAATATTTCCTGCATATGACATAAAAATGATTTTTATACATTTTTTAATCATGTTCTTTGGTGTGTTGTAAAGGGCTGATTTCTTTCATATGTTAATATTCTTTTAATTTATATCAATTATTTTTAATGTTCTTAAGAGAAATGGAAGGAAATATAGTGGAAATAAAAATAGTATTATATTTTTTATTTATTTTTTTTACTGAATTTAGTACCTCCAGTATTTTTTTATATTGCCTAAACAAAACGAAAGGAGAAATTGTGAAAATAAAAAAAAAATTGAATGCTTTCTAAAAAATTATTTTTATCTTAATTCATTAATAATTTCATCTCTTTAATATTGAAATTTTAATCGTTAGAATTAGCCACGTGGTTCTGAATTTTTTTAAATTGTAGTCTACGAAACTTTATTTATATAAGTTTTTCATCCCGTACAAAACGAAAATTTTTACTTCTACTTTTCATTTAACTTATTACTTCTTGCATTTTTCGTTTGAACTTTATTTTCGAAAATTTCTTTATCTGTTTCTTTTCCATTTCGCGAGTAAAACGAATGAAAAGGGGAAAAAATAGATAAATAAATAAATTAGCGAATCGCATGCTTTATTGAGTGGTTTCGCGATTGAAGTTTGAATAAGAGATGGGGGACATATTTTATCCCTGGAACTTCTTTCCTGGAATAAAAAAACGAGAAAAATGAACTGTCCGCCATTCGTTTCTAGAATTGCTTTTTATTCTTCCTCTTTTATTCTCGTCGTTTCTTTCAGTCTTTCGGTATGAAACGAAGTGAGATTGAAAAGCAAAACTGAGAAAAAATTTTAATGTTGGGAACGTCGTTTATTGTGTGTTAAATGGTTTTTAAAAACTTTTGTATGTAACCTTAATTAAACTCTTTAAATTACTTTTATTCTGTTATTTTTTTAAAAAAATATCGTTGTTGATAGCTGTTCTACAACTCTAACTTTTTTCCCTGTCAAGAGTTTTTGTCTGGCTAAATTTTTTTTAATTACTGATGATTTTTTTTTTGTTATTTTTAATTACTAAAAAGTGGGGTAAATTATGAAAAAGTGGGAGTTTTCTTTCAGATTTGGTGAAGTCGTCTCTCCCCCCTCCAAAAAATTACCAATGAATCTCACTTACGTTTTTTAAACAATTTTTTTTTTGTGTGTAGTTCGATATCAAACTAGTGAAATGGTGTTAATGAACCCAGAATGCATACTCACTAGAAGAAAAAATATATATAATTGTTAATCGTTTTAGAATCTGAAGCCTTCGATTCTGTTAATGTGACTATTTTATCAAAGAGCCAGTTTTAAAGCATCTTTTGTGAAATTAATTTTCAATTTCCCGCACAAAAATAACTATTAGCTGGAAGCTTCAAGATGACATGAGATACACAGAATCTTAAAAATTCGGAATCTACATTATTTTCTCATGTGTGGCGTTTACATAAACGCGACAGACTACTTCAACAGAATTAGCGTTTGCTTTTATTCGAATATTCCAATCAAATTTCGACTTGATAACATCGTTACATTTCACTTTTACATTGAGTTAACCACTTGGACTGGCAAAGAAATTAAAATATTTACCTAGTACTTCATGTATTTTATATAAATGAATGCACGCTAATACAAATTGATTTCGCATTGGGAATTGCGAAATCGCCTTTTTTTAACTTGATAATTTTATTAATGAGATACTCGATACTGCAACCTCTGTCCACAGAAGAATACTTGTGCTTCAATGCAAATTCGACAATAAATATTGAGAATTGTTTTATCAGATGTCTTCTAGCCAGAACAAAAGATAAAATTCTATTGGAATTCCGATTTACGAAGACCCGATACTTGATTCCGGAAATATTTCTTTTTGTTTAAGTATTCCTACCGTCGTGAGAGTGACAATACTTTTTCCGATGAAAACGAAAAATAGATATGATTTATCGTAAAAAATCTCGAGAGCGTTTGAATAATTCATTTATTTTTTTGTATTTTCCTGCCCACATTTGTCTTGAATGTATATTTGCCTTTTGGCTAGTTTTGATGCGTACTGTTGTATTCCTACAGTTCTGTTAAATTTTCCAGAAAATTTCCAATGATGTAATGAACTAATATTTAAATGATCCTAAGCGTAAAAAAATAATGAAGTTTAAAAAAATTATTGGATAGAAACCTCTCTCATACGTTTTTATTTCTTTTGATCGTTAAAGCACATTTAGATCGTTAAGGCAAGTATTTTTTTTCTTGCTTATTAATTTTGTTTTCTTACTTTTGTACTTCTTACAGCAATGTTGGAAAACTTACCGATCTTCCTAAATATATTAATTGTACCAGAGATTAATTAATTCACATATTATGAGCATGTAGCAGTTTAAAAATTACAAAGCTGCCATAAACAATAACAGTTAACATTTTATTAATTTTTTGAACTATATTTTAAAGTCAAATTTGAAAATGAATTTTTTTTTAAATACCAAAGTGCTTATGTTAATGTTTTGTGTGTGTGAGGGAGAGAAACTTAGAATGGTATTTCCCATTGCGTTTTTAAAAGGCATTCCAGAATAACTAAATCATTCGTTTCGCTTGCAGCTATACAGATCTTTTGTTTTTAAACGCTTTTACTAAGTTCGAAATGTTTAATGTTTATATATAAGGTTGGAATTTTGTGATCGATTTTTCACTCACTTCTTAATGCACTAGAGTTCTGAAATTTTGTTATATTTATTGGGTCTTGATGGCAATGCAATATTTTAATAATTTTAGAGCTCTCAATTATCATTTTTAAAAAAGTCGGAAAATTATGTTTGCACTTGTTTAGTTTCAATGGCGCCATCTATAGTATTTTTTGAAAACTAAAATACTTTATACAGTAATTTAAATGTTTCATTAAAAATAAGTAATATTCTACTATAGATCTTTTTAAAGAAATTTTTGCCGGAATTAAATAAAGATAGGGTCCATTAAGTACATACTATAAGACCTTCTTCAGAAAAATAATTGCTTTAGTTAGTTGTTGTATAAAATATTTATAATACTGATTTATGACATAAATGAAAGACTAAAAACTAGAAAATAATAAATATAAAAAAAACTCTTTTACCAATGCATTAAAAAAGGAAAAATAAATAATTTTTTCTCAAAACTCTGGAGGTCAAAACAAAAATCGTAAAAGCGTGAGGCGCTGAAAACAATAGGAGAAAGATATAAAACCAGCGCCTCACGCTTTTACGATTTTTGTTTTGACCTCCAGATTTTTGTGAAAAAATTATTTATTTTTTCTTTTTTAATACTTTGGTAAAAGCGTTTTTTAAAGTGTTTTTTATATTTAATATTAATTTTTGCAATAGTTTCTTTCTTGATTCTGTGTTTGTCTTTTGTCGCAAACTTTCCACCGTCTCTTAAATTATAGTTTGGAAACGTATTTCTCAATCAAGTTATATTCAGTTAAAAAAATAAAAGATGCTGACTCTATCTAGAAACTTGCATGACTTTCACACAATTTGTTTATAAAATTTCACAGGTAGTTTTTGATTTCTACTCTATCATTTCTCCTTCCTTTATTGCGCGTTAAATTCCTATCATTCAGCATCATTGTGAGCTTGTTTATTTAGAAATTTATCCGCGAAAAATCTTCCAGCACTGTGATATCTGCAAGTATTCCAACAGATTTACCGCAACCATTTCTGAAATACATCCTACCATTTTCTGCCATCTCTAAAGCTTAAGTTATTCAAAAGAGGAAGAACTGCTTTGTATTCACGAATTGAGTTGCGAAAAAAACGAAAGCCGTCTTGAAGAGAGTATCTCCTGACATAGCCTTGTTTTTTTCTTTCCCTTCCTACCCTGACCACATTTTTTTTTGTCATCCTTCTCCAAACCCAAGAAGAGTTTGTCTTTTTTTTAAGTTGATGGCAAAATCAATTCTTTTCGAGAGATCCTCGCATTAACCCCCAAGTGAGGATCAGCCAGTGTTTGGTCTAGTTGAGTACTTCATGTAAATTTTGAGCAGTCAAGTAAGGGAAGAAAAAAATGGCTTTGATTGAGTTTATTCCCTTATTTTTTTTTCTTTCATCTTTTTTCCCCTATCTGACGACATTAGTTATTTTTGAGAAATTTGTGTTTTCCCTTGTTCAAATAAGTACACTTTATATTTCACTTAGGTTTTTTGCCCCTTCTTCTTTCTTTTGATCGCTTTTGGGGAATGGAGGGATTTTATTTTGCATTCTATTTTTAGAAAAATAGCAGTGTCGTGCGCCGATAGGATTCTTTAATTAGTCTTTGCTATTACATTATATTTATTGATGAGGGGAAGAAAAGAATTTTATGAGTAGTGTTTTATCAAATGAGACGTTGCTTCTAGAAAGTATCTATTCTCTGTTTTATCGACATTCAATGATTTAATTTCTTTTATTTTGCTATTTATTATACTTTTATGCACATCTATAATTTTTGCATCGTCAAAGGATTGTTGGAAAATGTAACAAACTTCCACGTAACGACATAAAACAAATAGATGTACTGTCTGTCCGCCCCGAGAACTCTGTTCGCCAAGTTGTCTAGTTGACGATGGTCGCCATAGAAACAGGTTACCGTAGGAGGAATTCATTTCGAGTAGGTAGACGATCATTCGTGTTTGCTACATTGGCGCGCTTAGCTCCAAATGGGAAGGAACGTGCAACTACGGCAAAACCGAGAAGACGAATGATCAACTACAGCAGGTTTGCCAGATCAAAATGACAAAATAAGGCCAAACATTCTTAAAAATAAGGCCAAAAAAGGCCAAATTTGAAAAACTGATTGAAGTACTTATTTTTCGCTAAATTTACGATTAGAAAATGCTTTATTTTATGAAAACGAATCACGTTAGAATGGCGTATGATCAATACTCTATTAATAAAACACTATTGAAGAAAAAAATTTTAGCCACTTCATAAAGAGCTCTACAATGAAAAGTGAAGGCTAAATGAAATATCTGAACATAGTGTATTATCTCATGAGTGAATAAAAGTATGCAAGGTTATTTTTCAGTTTGGTCATAATAAAAGAAAAGCGATTCCGTACTAAAAATAAATAATAAACTGTATAAAAGGTTATTCCAATTATATAAATAAAATTGATTTCAGATTCGTAATAAGCGTTTCTAATAAACAATAAAATTTTCAAGAATGCTCTTTTTTTTAATTTCGATATTATTCACCTAATATCCAGATCGAATACACTGAGTCGTTCGAAATATTATTTCAGAGTATAAGAATTTTATGAAGAACAAGTAGAATAGCTATAAAAAGCAGTTCTAAAAGTCATGAATGAAAATAAAGCCAAAAAAGGCCAAAAATGAATTTAAGGCCAAATGAAAATTCGCAAGGCCAACCACTTTGAAAAAAGACCAGATTTTGAAAATTTGGCCTTAAAAAAAGGCCAATCTGGCAACCCTGAACTACCGCCGCAAACTGGAGCCAAGAATAAAATAAAACTCCGACCTCCGTCGGATTCCTCCTATTCGAAATGAATCTCTCCTAACATAAACAGTTGTTATAGCGACCGCCGTCAGCGAGACAACTTGGCGAACAGAGTTCTTGTGGTGGACAGACAGTACTGTCTTTCCGTGATGAGATCTCTTCCCGCCAAGTTGTCTGGGTTGTGGTGCTCGCTGTAGGAACTGGTTATGTTAGGGAAGATCCATTTCGAATAGGAGGAATACGACAGGAGAGATACGGAGTTTTATTTTATTCTTCTTGCCTGTTTTTCGGCGGAAAAAGACTAATCCTATAGCTTTTAACTATATAGCCAATTTGGCACTAAGTGCGCCAATGTAGCAAACTTGAATGAACTTCTATCTACTCAAAATGGGTTGATTCTCCGTACTATAACCTGTTTCTATAGCGACCACCACCATCCATACAAATTGCAGGAAGAGATCTCGTCGCGGACAGACAGTAGTTTGTCGATCGTTAACATCGTTTTAAATTGGAACATCTCACTTGCAATATGCGGAGTTACAATTTAGAAGCATGTTTCAACTTGTATAAATTCCTCCGATAATGCATGTCTCCTATTACGCGAAACGTGTTCCTCGCGTTGTATGACAGTCTGTTGTACTTCGATACAGAATGGTAGCACAATGCATGCATTTTTCTCGAAGTTGCCACTATCAGCTGTATTAAAGTTATCATTTTTTTTTATTTAATTTCCTGGTGAATATTTTTACATTGATTTGATATACATAACGCTTACTCTAATCTTAGCGAATTTTTAAATTAATCGCAATACTGTATGACGAGTATGCTCTGTAACTGTTGCCCATCTTTTCTGTTAATAGTTGTACAGAATTCTTATTGAGTAACTTGTAAATCCTATCCACTATCATTCTCTTGCAGTTTCGAAAATTGTTTCATCGAATTCTAATAAATTCCACCGATAACTGCTGTGAATATTGTTTAATTGATTCTTTGTCCAACGCACAGCAGTTCCATGTGGAAAAGGTAAAGTTGCCAATGAAAAATTATCTGCTCCCTAAAATCAGATCTAAGAACGGTTAAGAATGAAGTTTGTAAAATCTAATAAATCTGTCCCCCCCTGGATATAAAGTTTCGATTCTTTTATAATCCATATCAAAGGAATGGTTGTTGATTTGCTTTATTTTATACAAAATAATGAAGTGTCTCGTGGAGTTTCAGTCCCATCTTCAGTTAATTACGAAAAAAAAAATCAAGTTAAGAGTTCTTCTAGAATGCTTTATATTCAGGAGATTGGAACTCATTAGCGATGGCTATCTGTTCTGTCTCTAGATCTCTTCCTTGCATTAACAAAGAAAAGTTCTCTGGGAGAGAAAGATAGCAGGTTCTACTTTGTGCCTAAAATTCTCTTCTCTTTTTTTTTTGTCGACCAATTTTCTTCCAATTCATTGTTCTGAGACAAAAGTGCCTCTGTCAAGCTAATGGCGTTAGTCCCTTTTTACTGACTTCTTTGGACGGGATTTTCGGGCTAGAGGGCAAAATGATGTTAACGGGACAGAAAGTTTTCTTTGTCGACTAGGTATACTTAACTGAAAGAATACCGAATATCCGGATAGACCGACTCTGTTCTCCTGTGAGCTTTGCTTTTAATACTTGCTGATTGCTACAATTTCAAACAAAATCCCCAGACATCGTATATCTTGTGTAGATATCTCGGAGTGAAATATCCTATATCCCTTTACTATATTCAGAAAACAAACGACAAAAGTTTATTTTCCAAATAATTATCCATTTTTATGAAGATACTGATATTTTTCAAATTAGGTTTCAACCCTTGACCTCGGAATTTCTTAAAGCTCTTAGTTTGATGACACATCCTTAACGGGGCATTCATTATTATTTCAATCCATATAAGAACGTGAAGAACTCCTAATATACTTAAGTATGCCTTTGTCTTTTAAATTTATTGCTGCTTTGACTTAATTGAGATTTATTATTATTTTATTTATTATTTGATGTACAAGTTAGATATTTCATTGTATGCGAAGAGAGGAACCAAACTAGCTCTGCCTTCTATTTCCGAAGAAATAAATTTTGGTATTTCCTCTCGTGGAAAATTCTCTTTTTATTGCTTTTGAATAAAAGAATTCAAGAGATAGTAGTACTGAGTACTTATAACTTACATTTTTTTAGCACACATCTTTTTCTTTTCAATTTTTATAGGAATTTCGGATAATCCGAATTTTTTTTAATCCGAACAGGCACCGATCCCAATTAGTTCGGATTAGCGGGGTTCTACTGTATACACAAACAAAATATGCTATTTTTTAGATTTATTCCATTTACACTTTTTTGCTTCAATCAAGTATGGTTCAAAACAATTTGAAAAACATTATCATTTTCATTATGCATGTTTTCTAAATTGAATATGGAAGAGTTTTACAGACTCCCTTTTGATCAATTAATATATTGCTCATCATTTTAAAAGATTTCTGGAAAATATTTGAATACATTTATTTATTATTTTCAACTACTCAACGAAAATTGTCAAGAGTTCGTGCAATATTCCATTGCTTCTGTTTCTTTTTTTTCAGATTCTTTATTTTAATGATATTTTTATGATTAATTTCAAGCTGTATAATAAAAATTATACTTTCAATTTGGCTTGAACGATCCAAGCTTTTTTTACTTTTTTGTAGCCAAATTTGGGAGCTGGCATTTTCCCAAAATCTTCTTTCTTGAAAGTTTCATCTAATATGAACTCCGTTATTCTTTCTTAACGGTTTGGAATTTGATATTCATTCTTTCTTCTCTACGTTCGCTATTTTTAAGTATGATTTTTAGAATGTTCTCTTGTTAATATGCAATAAAATTTTGAATCATCTGAATGATTTAATGACAGATTTTTCTATCACTGTATCCAATCATTTTTATTACCAGTTTTTTCCCCTAAGAGACAGTATCTTATTTCCTAAAATTGAAGATAAGATCGCTATTTTTATTAAAAATTATATTTTATTTATAGTAATAATATTTCGTCGATAATCTGAAGTAAAATATTTAATCTCAGATGCATAGAGTGCGGAATTTATAGTAAATATTGGTAAAAAAATATGCTAGGTGGTGGAGTAGAATATTTTTTTTTCTTTTTGAAATTCAGTTGAATCGTTATATTTAGAATGGAATTAATTCGCGTGACTTCGCACTTGACTTGAGGGCTGCTGTGGCCTGATGGTAAGGTCTCGGTTTCGGGCCCGAGGGTTCCAAACCCAGTTCTACCGACGAATTGCCGTTATCTGTTTTTTAATTGGTAATCATTGTATATAGACTTTTTTTTTCATCGACTGCTATAAAATTAGCGATTTCAATAATCAATATATTACTAATTTCGCAATACCTCAATTAAAAACTGTTGCAACATTGCTTTAGTAATAATTAATATATTACTAAAGCAATGATGCCACGTTTTATTTTTTTTTAAAAAAAAGGAAATTAAGAACAAACAGGTGAAGTGATTCGGAAAAAAAATCCAGAATTTTGGTTTACATCCGGGAGGGACTGCAGTTCCATAGTACTCCCCCCCCCCCCCCTGGATTCTCCGCTGGTTTGTCGTTCTTCTATTGTAATTTTTTTTTATGAAATTTCTAATTTTTTTCTTCTTTCAGATTCATGTTAAAGGAAAGCCCAGCCATCTTGGTGGGATCTAAATCTCCTTTCTTCCGTTTCAAGTCCAAGGACAACCCAGTTCTCAAGTACGACGCGCAGCTAGATAATATCGTCAGTGTAGTCGTGTGATTCGTCGGTAGCTGAAAGTGAACATCTGTGGACAGTGTGCTGAACACGAGATTGTTCCATCGATACGTAATCAAATTCCAAGAGACAGCTGTGATTTCGATTGCAATATATTACCTTTTGTTTGATTCAAGTTTATTGATGGTAAGATGCCTTTGTTGGAAGTACCCCATTACCACTGTGTGCCGTGAAAGCGTGAAGCTGTGCGTTCATTTTCGATAGAGACGTTATGTCGATAAAGAAACTACTACTTCTCCTGGCCAAAACATTCATCATATACCAGCTCTGAAGTAAATCGATTGATATTTTCTTGCGAAAAAAGAGAAAGCGAATCTTTGTATGAAAGAAATGCTTTATTTCAAATCGATGATGTATGTAATTCACTCGCAATCTCATTTTCTTTTGATTAATCTCAATTGAAGATATCTCCTTTTTTTGTCAATTGCTTAATTTTTGTTTTTTTTTTTATTTAAAGAGTAAGTATCGAAAAGTACTTAAGAAGTTGTCATTAATGAAAATCAAAGTAAGCATTTTGTCTTTAATATTATTTTGTTTTGTCAAATCTAAGTATCGAAGACAGCTAGCTCCATTTGTGCTCGATTCCTGCAGCATCCAGCTTATAAAATTCTTCTTAATTGTAATTGGACAAGATTGGCATATATAAAACGCATCTAAATCATTGACAAGGAACGAAATTCACATCGAGTTGCTAGTTTTGTTATTATTATTATTCATCTCTTAAGAAGTAATATAATAAGTTCCTATATATTTTCCTTATTTTATACATTGGATGTGAAAAAGTGCAATTACCCATATTTAAAATATATGTATATTGCTTTCATTTCTTAGGAGAGTAATGAAAAGTACTTAAGAAATTATCATTTATGAAAATCAAAGTAAATATTGTGTTCAGTGTGATTGTTGTTTTTAGTAGCTTTTATCTTTTAAAAAATATTATTTTAAATATTATTAGATATTATGTCAAATATTGTTTTAAATATTGCTGCTAAATATATG
Source organism: Araneus ventricosus (assembly GCA_013235015.1). Classification (NCBI taxonomy): domain Eukaryota; kingdom Metazoa; phylum Arthropoda; class Arachnida; order Araneae; family Araneidae; genus Araneus; species Araneus ventricosus. Next base: position 116,294 of record BGPR01001597.1, on the reverse strand, counting down.
TGATGCGAAGCGATCATATCGCCGATTCGTTAAGGGCTGCCTTTTCAATTGTATAGTAAATCGCACATAACCCAGAAAACAAAAAGATGGCCTCTACAGGTTTTATTATCATTTTGTTCTTTCATAAAACAGAAGTTGGTGAAAATACATTTTTTATAGAATTTTATTAAAGTTGATTTATTCTTACCGATATGAGTTGGTGTAACTGGTTTTTCCCTTTCTGGCAGTGTTCTGTTAGTCAAGCAACCTTTTCTAGGGATATTTTCAGTAAATACAAACAGCTTGACTATTTCTGTTCAAATATAAACATAAATCCCTAAACATAATCCTTGGCCCTAAGCCCTCCGGGTGGGCAGAATCGGCGAGGGTATGTAAATCAAATACCTGACGTGTCCTGGATCTGAAATTTACACTCAGATGTTCGAATTGTATAAAAATGTGAAAAAAAAAGAATATTATACACACAATGGCATTTCGTCTGTACATATCAAGTAACAAAATAAAAGATGCTATCGAAGTTTGAATCTCAGAAATTTATTACAACAGCAATATGTCAATACAGCAATGCCTTATATTGATCACTTTGTAACTAGATTTAGAATTGTCCAATTATTCGAGTGTTTCCCTATAATACGTGCTTCCGAGTTGCAGATGTAGTATGGAATTAAAATTAAACTTATTAGTCTGTGTTTTTATGATTCTTCCACGCCTGTTTTCGTGAATTCACTTAGGGCCGCTTATTTTATTGTTGCATTTTCTTTCCTCTTTAAGTTTGTTTTTGCAAACTTCTGCATTTTGTATTCAACGAAATTTCCTGTAGTTTGAATGTTAACTGGAACTCATGAATCTAAAATGTTTTAATTCCTTTGATTAGTAAGTGTTCGGTTCAAAATGTACGATCTGAAGTTTCCCAGTATTTTTTAATGGCACATTCTTATCCATTGAGGTATTTACCGACTTTTTACCCCTTTCGCGTTCATTGGTTTCGTAGTGAAACCACATATTGAGCTTTTTTTTTTTTACTGCGCATGGGCGAAACGTCGCGTAATTTTTCTTTCATAACTTAAGAGCCAGATATATTGGCCAACTTATATAAAAATTCCAGTTCAAAACCGATAGTATTCACAAAGATATCGGCACTGCAAGAGCTAAATTGCTTTTGATCTCCAAGAGAAACGATATTTTTTTAAACTGAACCTTCGAAAGTAATATTTAATTTCATGAAGGTTGAATATTCTGAATACTCACGTATACTTATAAATTAAATACATAATTTAAATTGCATTTCGATGATAACTTATTCGGATGAAAAATAGCCCGTTATCTTTCATTGGTTTCACTGTGAATCCACCAACTTCTTGAAAACAAAAGATGCTAAAATTTTTTCCTTACATATTTATGATCAGCTACATGTCTAAAACTCATTTTTGGAATAAATTTGGTAATTTTCAAAATGAAATATATAGTGAACTTGAAAGTGTTAAGCACTTTTGCTTTTAATATATTATCGTGGTGTATGTTTTGTAATCTAATCTGAAAAGTTTTGATGAATTTTCGTAAATTAGATAATTCTTGTAAAATTTCAGTGCTTGCATTAGCACTTCTCAGTATTCTTTTAATTTCCTTAATACACTGTAGTGTTATGCACTAATATACTATATCCCACACTGAAAAATCCGCTTTATTATTTGAATGCCTTAAAATATACCAGGTTTCATATTTCCAGGACAGGACTTTAAAAAAATGCTGCCTCATTTTTATGTCAAAGAGTTTTAAGTAGTCTAACAGTAATATATTCAATATTAAAAAAAAAAAAATGTCAGTTTGTATCTTTTGGCGACTCTACGTTTCCCATGAGGAAAACTTGCCTTATCTTATAGAAAACCTTATAGAAAAAATGTTAATTAACGATTCCATTTCTAATATGTACTAAAGGTTAAGCAGTATTTAAGTAGCTCAATCATCAGTATAAATGAAGCTATTTCGGAATCCTAGGAAACTTTTATTTTTAATGATATGGTTCGTTAATATCGTCGTTCTAAATTATGTAGATACATTAAAATGGCACATTTCCCTTTCCAAATCTCATGCTTTTATTTATTTTCTGTAATATTATGTGGTTGCGATTTAAAGTAAGTTTGTTATATCTTTCAGACAAGTTTGGAAATTTCATTGCCTAGAATGTATTTCGTGTTGAGGCTGTGTTACAAATTTAACATAAACATCGAATTAAGCAGCTGCACTTGTATCTAATATAGTGTCTTTCATTTTAAGGAATCCGACAGTGTTCGGAGACATTTTTTTGAAAAATAACTTATATATATATTTTAATGTTATTTTTCAACTGCATATGTTTTAAGACTGTGAAAATATTGTAAAATTAGGCTTTCAAAATAATATATTTTTTAAAAAACTGAAAAATTTGAAGAAAAATTACTAAAATATTTGCCTTACGCTAACAGCCATAGACAAAATCGTATTCTAAATATACATAAATCCTTGTAGGAGTGCATTTTTATGACAGTTATCTGTGTTATGCTCTAAAATATTTCTTGTACTTCAAAACAGTTTTGAGATATAGCTGAACATAGTTACTAAACTGGTAATTTTTCATAAAAAATGCTTTTCGTTTATATTTAAGCACTTAAAAATAATACTTGATTTTAAAATTGTCTTTAGATTTTAGAGGAATACATCAAGCATATTCCCGAAAACAATCTTGGAAAATTTCATATCAATACTAGAATAACGTTTTGAGAAATCATTGTTACGGTCGCCAATTTTCCTCAAAAATATCATTTCTCAGAAAACACATTTAAAGTTTTCATGCAACATAAAATAATGCTTACAGTTCGGTAATAAAACAGCTGTAACTCCATTTGTAATTCACGTTTAGTAAAAAGTAAGACAGTTTTAGAAAGCTGGTTAAACAGGCTATAAGAGTAAGTCATAAAAAGGTTTTTGATAATTTTATCAAGAACAACGATTTTAAACCAGTCGGATACCTTTTAATATATTTTTGCTGTGCAATTGAAATGTTCATTCAAAGAAACCACATTTATTCTCCTGATTTTGTTTTTAGAAGTTATTTTGATTTGATATTTTCAGAGCTGAAATATTTACCTAGTCTTTTTGTATAGACTGCAACCAAATACCATAATTTAGTGGTCATTTGTTGCTATCTAGTCTTTCTGATAGAAATTTTCTTCATTATTTTTAGTTAATGATAACTTGAAAGATATTAATTGTTAATCTTTATGTTGGTAAAGTTATTTAATTTCTTATTTTGTTGTAATAACTAAACTTGTAGTGTGTTTTATTTAATTCTGCGTTGTTTCGAGGTTATATTAAAAGTATTTTGTTAGTATTTATCAGAGCTATAGCAAACAAAGGAAAACAGTTATTTACGTTTAAATTAAAATAACTTTTGCGTCTTCCATTCCGAAATAAAATAAATCATCATTGGAATCTTCCAGTATTTCGGCGAATGTGTAATACTCATTCAGATCGTATATAGTCTACCCTGCTTTCAGTGAACTCTGAAAATTACCACCTATACTTGAGTAACACTGCTGTATTCAGGAAACTGAAAATGCATCATTTCAAAAGAATTTCTGAACTGAAAATTAGCATCAAAGAAATATGTATAAACGAGAAGCAAAATTATGCAGATGAAAATTAATTCTATGTAGAACTATAAAACTAATTCTTATAAGCTAAAATAAGTAATTGATAGATGTCACTAGATCAATAAAACAGGAAAACAACTGAAGAATTTGAAAAAAATATTTCCGATTTATATAACGAAATTCAATCATTTCCTCTCCTTAATTTCTGCATCTGTCTTCCTTCCTTCCTCTCAGAGTGAATGGATTATTCCTAATGCTTTTTCAGTCAAGGCTTTCGGACGTTTAGCTGAATATATGCATTGCGTAAGAAATATTAATATATTTAATTAAATCTAAGTGTTGAAGAGAAAGATATGTCTGGTTAAGGCGAATATGTGATATAATATTTTGTCAGTAGTCAGCAGCAACTATTGACTATTCAGAGTAGTCATTATCAAAAGACTGCTCTGAATATTCAGTAATGTAAAAGTCAATTTATCATGCAATCTTTGGATAAAATACAATCTTTTCTTTCACCGTACCGAAGAATCTTATAAAAAATTATATTTATTGGCTGTATAATACTCATTTTTATGTTTCATTTCTAGTATTTTAGAGTTCCTAAAATATGGCCAGTAATTTGTTGAAAATTATCTCAACTCATATGAATGACTACTTAACTTTTTTGTAGTGGTATTTCTAAACAACAAATAAATCATTTTTAGTTTTTGTCATATCTTCAGTTTATTGGGCTTCTTGTTATATTAAACTGTGTTTAAATTGCATGTCCGTTTTGAAGTTTATAATATCCGTATCTTATTGGTTTTCGGGCTTTAACTTTTAGTTTCAGTATTACATATTTTATGTAAAATGTCTATATACGTTAAACGATATCGCTATTGTGAAATGATCTTGTGTTGTGTACTTTTTTTATTAATTTATGTGCTTTGGCAGCAATCCTTCATCACTTTTATTTCGTAGCAGTATTACTTAAAACGAAATACTAAGCTTGAAATGTTAGTGATCTCGCTATGCTTGTACAAAAAACAGATTTGTGATAAAATCTTGTTTTTTGATCTTAGTGATTGATTCTCATGTGACAGTTTTATTTTTAAGAAGTTTATTTTATTGTTAATTTGTCTTTATCTGTATACTAGTCGGAAGAGGGAAATTATTTATTATGTATATTTCAGAAATAAAATAAATATTTATATACAACTGGTATGTTTTTTTATTCATCTTGTATGCCACAAAGTACTCAAAAATACGAGCCTGCGAAAATTTTTGCATGATCATCAAATATATTGATGTGGTCCAATTAATCTAAAGATCATAAAACGTTTCTGAACCGACTTTATCCCTTAAAAGCCTAATTTTTTAAAAATTAATTTAAAATTTTTTTTTGACTTTCTTTTCTTGAATAAACATGGGGAAAATACTTTAAAAAATCTGTTTTATTTTGGGTATGGTTTATGGCTAAAAAACAGTTTATTACCAATTGACAGCATTGGGCTTTATTCCAGGAAAAAAATTCCTTGATAAAATTCTGTAATGTCAAACACAGATGAATTTTAATAAATAATACAGATAAGGAATTTCCCTCAACATTGTAGAATAAAATATGGTATTCTCAAGCGTACAAACGAAACTGAAAAGATACAGCCTAGAATGAAAAACATTTTTTTTTATCAGTACCCATGCTGCCATCTATATTGTTATAAAAATCGCCCGGTGTGTGTATGGTCAAAACAGGCCAACAAGCAGGTAATGGAGAACGATCCTTTATTCTTAAATATTCTCGAAAATACGAAGCACGTGCACAAATGCGCAACACAAACAGACAGCAATTAACTAATTGGAACAGCAACGGCACTTTCAATACCGCTCGGCGTCTAACAGCTTACTAGCTCGCACAGCGGATAAAACTCCAAAGAGAGATTCCAAAGACATTCGAACTCCAAAGCCGATCTCAGTCGATCAACACGCACTCAATTATTCTGTGGTCCGAGCTCGATCCTTTTATAATCTCCCCGACAGGCCGTGAGGTCGCATGGAATCATCTGGATAAACCCGGATCTCGGCCCCCAATAGAGATATCAAGAAAATTCCAGTACTTTTGAGATCCCACATTTCCTTCGCCAAAATGGTCGCCAAGTTTGATGCCAACGTCGGGGGTCGATGGCTCCATTCTCCTGGAATTCCCATACATACCCCTGTAGAACTCTTTTTTTTTTTCCAAACATAAGACTAAAATTACTGGGAAGCGACTTTCCTTGTTCGTAACAATATGTTGTAAATTGATTTAATAAAAATTTCCGTATAGATTCTATTGGCAACAACAGGCATTGGAGCTTGAGTCTTCCAAGATTTTAGAAGACAGAATTGGGTGTGTTTCTTGAACGCAACACTTGACCTTTAAGGGTTAATATCTTAGTGACAGTGGCGCAGATTTTTCTGAAGTAGGGCTTCTTAACGTCTCTGCCTCTAATGGGATGGCAGACGCAAGCCAGTCTTTGACGACGCTTGCTTTCGGCACAGACTTTTTGATATTAATGACAGCTGAAGATTCAGCACTTAGAAAGCTGTAAGCGACCCAGTACGTATATCTGCATATCTTAAGGACAATAGGAATAGCTCCATGATATTAAACAACTTCGTTATAAAATTTCATGATATGAAATATAGATAAGATTTAAAACTAGATCCTATTCAAATATATCAGTTTCTAAAGATATGAAATTCAAATTCAAGGCAAGATGAGCTTAATAATACACATTGTAACTTTTCGCGCGCTCTTATAAACCTAAGTTGCCTCTTACTATAGCAAACAAACAAAATTCAGAAAACCATCTTAAACTGAAATACCAATTTTAAGCAGTAATTCGCACGTTTAAAAGTATTATAATACGTAAAAGTAATAAGAAACAATAATACATAAAATATAAACTGTGGTATCCAACATAAACATTTTACTTATGTAGCTTTTTTTTAAAGTTTGCATTCACTTACCTATTTCATATTTAATTGTGCTTTTACATAAGTTTTACTAAAAAACTACATTTTTCCATTCAAATTTTATTGTTTATTATTTCATTAGAAATACACAATAATTTTATTATATTTACCAGTTTTATATATTGTGAAACATTTGGGACTCCCAATTCTTTCAAATTTGAAATACCTGCATACATGTCTCTTGCTTTTTGCTGCTCTCAATCAAGCTTCGGAGCCAGTCTTAAGTCTAGAAATTTTATGTTGCCTGTTTAATCGAATACTCAGGACATAATGCATTTTGAGCTACTGGAATTTGGCCAAAAAGTAGCTGCAGATCTTTGCTATAAACAATTAGATAAAATAAGCCAATCTTCGATAGAAAAATATCCACCCTTTGTTGACAGGAAATGTGCAATTCTGCAGCATCCCCCGTTGCTGCAAGAAAAACTGGATAAAATCAGATTTTACCTCACCCTCTAGACATAACACCTTGCGAATGTCAGGTTTCTGCAATATTTTTTGAGTGAAAAGAATTTCGAATTTTGGAAGAGATTAGAAATTTAATTTCCAATTTATATGATCAAAATCCATCTTTGTTCTACAGACCTGAAAGTGAAAATTTACCCACTAGGTGACAAAAGATCGTTGATAATTCCGGTGATTAGATGATTAACAGAAAATAAATTATAAAATTATTTGTTCTATTTAGATGAAAAAATACGGCATAACTTTCCGTTCCCTCTAATATTTTTTAACTCCCTTCTCATCGTTCTTCGTGGAATGGTAAAGAGAGGCGGAACACAGAGATTGAACTGTTAGTCATTCGAATTTCTTCTCCATCAGAAAGAAAAAAAATCTGTTTACTCGATGTAATTCATTTTTTAAAAGATTAGAGACTCGTGCAGCTGCTTCCGACAGCTTTTTAAAGTAATATCTTGTTGAAGGTTGCTGGGACTGCTTAGATTTTTCCCATATGTTTACGAACAGACTAGAAAAAACAAATTGCTGTTATTACCTAAAACCTATGTGCGAACAAAAGAAATGTTGACCCATTTTTTCAGGCAGATGTCCGGCACACCTGCCCTGATTACGCCATTGTGGATATTCGTCTGTCCCTACGTCCACATGCTTAGTTTGTTTTCTTTATAAGCATCTATATCACCCCATTTTATTAAAAGTTTCTTATTCTATCAGGGCCGCCTAGAGTAAAATATTGGCTTACGGGCCCCCACACTGGCATGCGCCTCCCTTGCGAATTATGACTGTGATGACTGATTCAGAGCATGAAGTCTTTATTCCAGTTGCCTGGTCATATCCTTTATTATTGTGAAAAATATGACTTCTGTTCATCCACTGTAATTTCGATTAATATAATGAAAATGTGTGAGTTTTAAATACAGAGAAAGTCAATGCCGGGCCCCATTTGTCACAGATAAAAATAAAATACTCTTGAAAATGAGAAATATATATTTTTTTCTTTTTCCTACCCGGCGGGCCCCTTCCTGGGCCGGGAATTTGGCCCCTCCTCTCTCGGCGGGTCAGATTTTTATCCTATATTTCTAAATGATAGCCTACATGGCATTCAGTGTCGTCTATCGCCAAAATAATGGCTCTAATTAAGATAGTGTTATCGATGACAGCAGTCTAATTTGCACATTATGCAGTTTTTTCCTCGTAATAAATACTCTCAATCTCAAACCAGCGGGAGTGGTCTCCCCTAAACTTTCTCGTAGACTTCCCCTAGAAGTCGCTGTTTCCCCTCATCCCGCGTAGATAAAAATATTGGAATCTACTGTAACCCAGGATCCAATGACTATCAGAAGGTTTTTCATTATAGTGATTGAAAAATATCTAGGTAAAGAATTCAAAGAGATGCGTACCGATTAAAACGCATCTATCACACACTGCTAGGTTCCACTCTTGTCGGCTGAAGAACAAAGTGACGTAATTCCCTCAATAGCTTCCGCGTGCACAGAGATTGCTACCAGTACGCATGCGTATGGAGAATCGGATTAGAAAAATTAATTATGAAATTTGAACGCCTTTTTTACTACGTTTTTATTAACTCACTTTCTTGTCTGTCTGTTCGGTACAAATTTTCCAATGAATTTTAAACTAACTTCCCAATGAGCTGGAGACTTGAAATTTTAAACATAGCTCAGAACTAGATGACAATGCAATATTAATTCGCGTTCTTGTCTGTCTGTTTGTCTGTCATTTCATATTTTGCATAACGCATGCGCAGTACGTTTTGCATTATATTTCGAAAACTATTAACATTACAGACTTGGTTCTTTGATATATGGATGGCCCATGGGATCATCGAAGCACCCCTATATTTTAGCCATATCTTTGCGCATGCGCAGTACACTTTTCATTATATCTCGAAAACTATTAAAATTACAGACTTGGTTCTTGGGTATATGGATGGCCCATGGGATCATCGAAGCACCCCATATTTTAGCCATATCTTTGCGCATGCGCAGTAGGTTTTTCATTATATCTTCAAAGTTTCTGCGTCACGTAACTTAATTTTTCAGGAAAATAACAATTTTCTATTTATGATCAGGTGAAGGGAAACTGAAATAAACCTGAAATTTGTCACATGTCTCCGTTATAATCTCATCAAGATGTTTAAAATCTATTGCAAAATTTCACACACACAAGACTAAAAAGCAGAAAATAATTATTTAAATAAAATAAAAATTTTAATATACCACGTTTTTAAAACGGACTAAAAAGTATAAAATAATTTCTTCTAGCCCCATACAGATTTAAAACGAAAAACGTGGGGCGCATGCAATATTTAATAGTAAGGAGTGTAGGGAGTAGATGTCGTTGAGAAAACTCACACAACAGTTCATATCATTTCCATTGCAATAAAATTGTTAGTGACTGAAATAAACTATTTATGCATCAATTATCTATTGCATGCGCCCCACGTTTTTCGTTTTAAATCTGTATGGGGTAATAAATCTGTATGGGGCTAGAAGAAATTATTTTATACTTTTTAGTCCGTTTTAAAAACGTGGTATATTAAAATTTTTATTTTATTTTTTAATAGATTGACACAAATCTACAATTAAGGTAAGAAGGCCATGTACCAAATTTCATTTATCTAAGTAATTTTGTTAAGAAGTTATTGCGATTAAAAATATGCGATTATATAGAACGTTAGGCAGTCCACCCTTCGACGGATTTGTCCAAAATTTGATACGGACCTACATCCATGATGATAAAACTGTGTACCAAATTTTATCCGTCTAGCTATTCAAGTTTTTGAGTTATAGTGTTCACATGAACGCGGACAGACAGAGAGACTTCCCGTAGACGAATTTTGTCCATAAATTTGATAGAAGCCTACAAATTAGGTGTAAATATCACATACCAAATTTCATCCCTGTAGCTCTAATAGTTTTCAGACAGACATAATTCCAAAATTGTGTTTTTCGGACTCAGGGAGGTCTAAAACGTGGAGATTGGTCAAAATCTCGAGTTCGAATTTTTTGACGATTACAATACTTTCTCTTTGTAGATTTCGTATCCGAGAAAGTAAAAAGGGGTTTATTTCAAATTATTAATACTTATTTTTTTGAATCCATCAAAAATAACTTTCTGAAAGGAAAGGTGAAGATATTTATTTTGCTATCCTTTTTGTGTTGTTTCGAGTCTCTCATTACTTTGTCGAAACCAGCTGGAGTGTTCTCCCCTAAACTTTCTCGTATACTTCCCCCAAAAGGTGCCGTTTCTCCTTCCCCGCGTGGCTAAAAAAATTCGAACCTACTGTTATCCAGAATCCAATGACTATCAGAAGGTTTTTCATTATAGTGATTGAAAAATATCTAGGTAAAGAATTCAAAGAGATGCGTACCGATTAAAACGCATCTATCGCATACTGCTAGGTTTCACTCTTGCCGTCTCAAGGACAAACTGACGTAATCGCTCCTTTCGCGAGCACAGACGATTTCTTCCGTACGCATGTGCGTGGAGATAGCGGATTGGTTTCAATGGTAAATTATACAGGCCGACAGACAGTCAACCCTTTGACGGATTTGGCCCAAAATTTTATAAGGACCTACATTCATGACGATAAAACTGCGTACCAAATTTTATCCATCTAGCTATTCAAGTTTTTGAGTTATAGTGATCACATGACTTCGGACATACATACAGACAGACTTCCCGTTGACGGATTTTGTCCAAAATTTGTTAGAAACTTACAAATTATGTTTAAAGACCACATACCAAATTTCATCCCCGTAGCTCTCATAGTTTTCGAGTTATCGTGTTCACAGACACACAGACATAATTGTGTTTTTCAGACTCAGGGAGGTCTAAAACGTGGAGATTCGTCAAAATCTCGAGTTCGAATTTTTTGACGATTACAATACTTTCTCTTTGTATACTTCTTATACGAGAAAGTAAAAAACAAAGTAGTGCAAATTTCTAAATGAAAACTACCGAAAAAAATTGTAGAAATAAATCTACATTGTTGCAAAATGTATTAATTATTTTAAATCAGTATGACTTCGTTTCCTAGGTACTTTCGCTCGAAATACTTTAGTCATTTTGATCCATTTTCCAAAATAATAATTAATAATTTTAAAAATAAATTTGCATGAATTCCATTCAAAATGTCGGTAGTTGCAAAGAAAAGCAAACGTAGTATATTGTTTAAACAATTCCTGATGAAATGCTCATTCCAAACGGATATATCACAAGAATTCAGAAGAATTTTTCAAGTGTCCAAATATTTTTGAGAGTAACTAAACTATTGCGTTAACTCTGTATTGGTGTGGGTGATTCACAGGGTGTTCATAAAGTTTGCAAGCGATTTAAATCTGTGGAAATGGAATTAGAAGAACTGAATTGATTTTCTTCAAATTTTGCTCACAAATACTATGAAGCAAGAGGAAGGTTTTAGTGAATGTTTCGTGACAATAGTTAACTGTAACGGATATGATTATCCGCCAAACCAGCCTCTCTATCGAGATGATAACAAGTGAATTCCAATAATCGTCGCTTAACATGCAACATCACCTATCTCAATTTTTTGAAAGAGGAAAGAAATTCTTAATGTTTCGCATCCAATAACGAATATTTCTGCATTTTTTAAATATCCGACATAAAAATGAGATAGCATGTTCCAGCCAGATGTGAGCAAAACATTCAGAAAGATTCGTTTTTGGTTGAGACAAATTGAGTATTTCTTTCCTCTTTCAAATTTAAAAAAAAAAAATCGACGGGAGGCTGTCTCTGTGAAACGGCCGCTGGGATTGAGGGGCGTAGACTTACTTACCTTGCTTTATGATCTTTCTCTGTTAAATGAATTAATCTGATTGGATTAATTATCAATCTGTTAAATTCCAGTTAATATACCGCTCACAACCGATGCGGGCGCGCGCGCATCCGTCGCTGTGACGTCATCAAAACTCTTCGTGATTTTCACCAACTTTGCAACTCGACTGTGGTTAAACCATAATTACAAATTCTAAAATTATTTTTGCAATCTTCAATGCCTACCTTCCTCTGTTAAATGAAACTAAAACCAACTCTCTATGTTATTTGGTTGCGGAGATATAAGTGTTTTACTTTACCGACATAATTCAACAATTCTTGAGTAATATTTCGCGTGAACGTAAAGGCATGTACACACGCAGCGGTTACGGCGAACTCGACTGAAAGCTGTAAGCGCTTGGATAGTCTGCGTGCGCGCGCATCGGTCGCTGTGACGTCATCAAATTTTTTAGTGATTTTCACCAACTTTGCAGCTCGACTGTGACGAAACCGTAATTCCAAATTCTAAAATTCTTTTTGCAAACTTCAATATCAACCTTTCTCTGTTAAATGAAACTAAAACCAACTTTCTATGTTATTTAGTTGTGGGGCTATGAGAGTTTAAAAATACAAGGAAAAGTGTCATAATTTTTTTTCTTTTCCGACACACCATTAGACCACTATGGAGAGACGTAAGTCTACGTCAAAATTGAGATAGGCCGTGTTTCACGTTAAGCGAAGTAATAAGATATGCTCAATAATCTTAAGATTGCCGTTCGATTCGGAAAAATGGTTCGTTTTCTTAAAATCATAATGAATAAAATTTAAACTCATAAATATTTTGTTCGCTTTAGAAATCCAAACATCTGAAAAGACTTTCTTAGAATTTTGCTCACAAACACTATGAAGCTTAAAGAAGGTTTCGTGACAATTAAGCAAATGACGGCGAAGTAGACTTAAAATAGACACGAAAATATTTTCCTCCCGAGCAACGCCTGGTATATCATAACTCCTACTATTTGATAGTATTTAACACAATCCAATGAATGCGTGAGAAACATTTACCATTATGTTTCCTGAAATCTCAATGCTATAAAATGAAACAATGTTCTTAAAACATTTCCGCATATAGGTGAATATTTTTTTAGAAGGAAGCTATATAAAGCCTGTTATTGATTTTTCTTTTCTCCTTATTTTATGTTGAATTTGAATAAAATGGAAGTGCTACAAGAACTTCAATTTAATTTTATTACGCACTAGAGAAGTCGAGGAATGTTTTTTAAAACAATTCCCCCTAACATTCTGAAAAAAATCACTTTCCTCCTGTATTTATCAGAACTGCAAATCTTGATTCCACCATATTTTTCTATTCTCGGAAAAGGAATTGAAAATAAAAATAAATCTTGTTCAATTCCAGCAGAGTTCGGTGCAGTTTTATGCTATGCAGGTTTGGTAAATTTCAACTTTGGAACGATTTCCAGTTTTGGAAGATGCACCACAACCTAAGGGTAATACTATATTTGCAAGTAAATATCTTAAAAATATTGTAATGTTTCCGTTTTTTAAAAAAAATTATTTATTATCTTAAGGATGTAAAAATTTGGTGCATCGATTTGAATCGGAATCTGTATGAAAGGCATTTTTTTTCTTCTCATATTATTTTGAATTTATCAGCTAAAGTAGGTATTGCGTGTACTTCGTCCGATAGTCACCACTGTGGCAGTGCGTTGATTTGAGCCTAGGACCTTTGAGTCCGGAGTCTCGTTTCTTAACGACAAGACACAAGGAATTCAATCTGTCCGGAGGTGGATACTGACTTATATACATCAGAATAGGATGGCGCAGCACTGTTCACTACAAATTGTTTATGATGTAATTAAAAAAATTAAAAACTGATCCTCACTGTTTTAATGAGAACATAGAGTATATTTTTTGCATCTGCCAGATTCTGATTATTTATTGCAATCGTGATGATATAATTTGATAATATTTTTTGGCAATGTTTGACAGGCAGAGAAGTGCTTTGTTCTGATTAGACATCTGAAATACAAGAAAAATTGGTAAACAACGGAAAATCCTTCACACGGAATTTTGTTTACCAAGAGGTTTTTTGAATAAAGAAATATGTAAATAATATGTAAATAAAAAAATATATTTCCTGTGATAAAACATATGTTTATTTTGTTTTCAATCAATGTTAAACATTTCTCTCGTATACATATCTATTTAAACACATCAAATTTGTCGGGAAATCTCTCGAATGAAGAGGCAATTTGCACCCATCATACCATGACGGGTGTTTTTCTAGTTATTGATATATTCGTCTTATAAATTACCTTTTACCAATTTGCAACCATATGAAACTATGCCACTACCAGGAAAATTCACAGAAGTCGTGCAAAATTATATCTTACTATTGCGAGTTCAAATCGGAAAGGGATAGAATTAATATTTCCTGTCTATAACAGGCTTGAGATTAGTTTAGTTACATTAAAGTCCCAGTTTGAAGCTACAATGAGGGTATTTTGGAACGAACCTCGTCATTTTGAATCGTGGTCCGGAGACGAACCAGCTCTCCCTCTCCAACTTCCAAGGCACACCAGCGGTAGAATGTTTGACCCTCTATAGATTTAACGTGCACCAGGCCCTTTTCACTTCGGTTCTTCAGTGGAATCAGGTCTAAAACTGGCGGGGCTCCGGTCAAAAAGCAAAGCCTCTGTCTGCCACGAGGCCACCGTTGCCAAAAGACCTGGGCCAATTATCAAACAAACTCTACTGAGTTCAAAATGTTACGGAACTTATTTAATTGCGGAAGAATGAGTGCAGATAGAAACTGTTTATTTGGTATTTCCTTCGAAGTAACTAAGCTGTGAAATTATCCATTTTTTGCCATCGTTCACACAAAGATATAAACGTTAATTGCGAGCTTACTTTCGTCACCTTCTGCAGTGCCTTCGTCGCTGCACTTTTTCGGAACTTGAGAATCGTTACGGCTTATGCGAATTTTTCATCCGAGGAAAAATTCACATGGTGCGAGATCAGGCGAATAGGCTGGTTGTGGATGTACCGGAATGTGATGTTTTGTAAGGTAATTTGATATCAGGAGGAACCTGTGAACCGGCACCTTATCATGATGGAGCACTCACGACTTGGCCTGCTCCGCAATGGGAAGTTTTTAATCCCTGTAGACACGAGCTTCGCGCATGCGCTGTACGTAATTGAACTGGATGGAACTTCTAAATGAAACCTGACTAGGTTGTCACATGATACTCTTCCATTATTATGCGAAAAGTGGCACAATTCATTGGCATTTGGAAAATATTTAGAAAGTTCCAGAACTTTTTAAACATTTGGGAAACATTTAAAACATTCCAGAACATTTTAAAACTTAGTATTAGAATAAAAAGTATCGGGTAAAATTATACTGACGAATTTCCTATGCCATCTTATTGGTGATTTAGAAGATTTCTGCAATTAGAGTTTTACAGTAGCTCCCTTTCTAGTATTATGGACCTTTGAAAGGGACCAGCCAGTCATTTTCATGTTTGTCACTTTAAACAAGCGAAGACCGAGGAATTATTCAGAGATCGAGATTTATTCTGAGCGTATGAATATTAACGCGATCTGAAAATGCTACGCAGATTTATCCGTATCTCTGTTCACGCTGTGTAATGCGCCTAATCCAGTATGAAATTTTAATTCATGGTTTGGAAGTAACGAATGAAACTAGATTGATAATTGGGTGGTTGAGTGAAGAGTTACAAGAGTCAAGAAAGAATTTAAAAATTTTAGGGGTAATTTGTTTTCAAACCTCATTAAAATTCTAACGACGACGTTTCTATCTTCTGAAGAGCATCATTTATATATAGTGCATCTACTTGAATGTTGCTTCCCAAGAAGTTAAAAGTTCCTCTTGCATATGTTTTAAAGTTTTTTTAATTTTAACATCCACAGATTCAACCCCGTTTCAGAGAAAATAAAATAATTTTTTACAGTCATTTTTAAGTTTTATAATTATTTTTCTTTTCTCACATCACTTTTTCCCTCTCCAAATGAGATGATTGGTAAATGAATCGTTGATCAATCTCATTATATTCCAATGACTTTCAAAAATTGCTAAACAAATCATGGCTACAAAAAGTTTTCACAAATACATTCGTAATTAATACGCCACTTCTATTTTTCAAAAGAATTACTTAGTACACATATTATGCGTTTCATTTATCTTTAATAATAATAATAAAAATAATAAAAAATTATCATTTTGGTATTTCAAATATGATTATTTTTTGCGTTTCATAATAAGTAATTTTTAATGTAGAATATCTTCCGACATCTAGATGTTTCTTATGATCAGAATCTTGATGTCTTTTTTTAAAAAAATTGCCATGCAATGTAAAGGGTAAGGTCTTGGCTTCGAGGACGGAGGGTTCCGGGTTCGAAACCCGATCCTATCGAAGATTCGCCGTGTAAGCGGGCCTACTGGACGCTAAATCATACGTAAGGGGTCAAACGTCCTCCCGTTGGTGTGGTGCAAAAATACCCACACTGGCCCGGCCTACCCAAGAAGGGTGTAAGGCCGGGAGAGGACCAGCGGGGAGAGAGCCGCCCCACCAGCATGTGGAGGACGGGGCTTATTGGGTACAATAAAATGATACAGGCATTGCCCGAACAGGGGCAGTACTTTTAAATACAAGAGAGTTGGGAGTATAAACATGGTTCGATCCACCTTGGTGGGAAGATAGTATCTTCATTAACATGAACTCAACCACCAGGCGTGGCGAATGATACTCACAAAATAAAGAATGACAAAATAAAGGCTCTTTCTTTTCATATAAAATACAAAATGCGGAAGCTTTCATAGAGGGTTGCCAGCTCAGGTGTCGTCCTCATCGTCTGGCCGTGGTTCAAAACTATGTGGTCCGTCCGAAAATAGCCCTCGTATTTCTTGAAACCGAGAGGTTAATATGACGAATCTAAACTAATGCCTTGTAGAGTATATTTTAGTGTTAAGAGTATATTTTAATATTATACTGATTCTTCAACAAAATTCTGAAAAAATTACCATATATATAATATCAAGTTGAATTATCAATTTAAATATTTATTCAAACTTTTTGGTTAAGATTATTATCATCGACATACAAAAAAGGGTTTGCAAAATTGTTTTGTCTTCCTTAAATTTATATAATAGCACTTTTTGAACTTTTATAAGAACTGTAGCCATATGGAATCGAAGAATGAAACCTATAAAGACAATTACTTAAAAACTTTATATATGTTAACATGTAGGTTTTGACAGTATCAAAGTATTAATGAAACATTAGATAATTAAGGTTATTGTTTTAATAATAACAATATATAAATAAAATTGTAATATGAATTTAAAAATTTAACATCTATAACTTATCACCGAAAACACATGCATTTATCATAAAATGCGATTATTCTAAAATATTATTAAACTTTTTATTTTGTTCTTAGTCCTTAATTTTTGTCAAACCATGTTATTTTAATTAAAGTGCTTTTATTCACAATCCATCGAATTACAATTACAAGCAGAAACGAATTAGATCCAATATCTTTTAAAATTCCTTGCGTCTTATGGTAGGGCACTAATCTTTCTGCTGTATCATATCCACTATAAGCGTTAATAATTAGCTCATCAGAACCAAATTAAGAACGTTTTTTTCACAAGTGGTGTAATTAGAACCTTGCATAAATGCCACCTGCGTCTAATTATTTCCACGCACGCCACCTGCAACCGAATTGGTGCTTTATCAGAACAAGAATTAATGCACTCTGCCGAACGAACACAGTCACAGTTTCACGAGAGAGAGGTTAGCGATTTATTAGCGCGAAAATTCGGTCGTTTATATTCCACCTTTTTCGTTAAGACGCCATTTTTTCACCTTTTCTCTGGATCAGAGAGAGAGGTTGCAGACAATTAGCGAAATATCAAAGTATGACGAAGTAAAAAGTTGAAAAATTGTTGTCTGGAAACAAGATTAAATAGGATTAAAGTGAAGAGGTTTCCGTTTATGTTTCTAGAACATTCTTCTTGGATGAGAACATATAGATTTATTAGCTGTATAAAAGTAACTCTTTTATACTTATATCAATAGCAAGAAAATGAAATATATCGTTTTAATTACAACGCTTCCAATGTGATATATTTACTTTTATGAAAGTTACGTTATACAAATAAATAAATAAGTTATTTTATGTTTGGTAAAATATCAGTTTCTTCCATGTTGACATTTTCCCCTAAAACTCAGAGTGGGGCCGTTGTAAAAATGAGATTCAGGAAGACAGATTAAGAATATGAGAGTTTTTATCTTTTGTTTTAAATTTGTTACTGTG
Organism: Araneus ventricosus; assembly: GCA_013235015.1. NCBI lineage: Eukaryota > Metazoa > Arthropoda > Arachnida > Araneae > Araneidae > Araneus > Araneus ventricosus. Next base: position 98,052 of record BGPR01001597.1, on the reverse strand, counting down.
TTACATATTCAGTGTGTCCCAGAAGGCCGTTCACAAATTTTACGTGCTCCTCAACCGATTCTTTGACGATTACAACACATTTTCTCTGTAAACTTATATACAAAAAATGAAGCTTTGTCTTGGATTGGCAGAGATTCAAAAATGGTTGAAAATTGCTCTGGATTTCATACTGTATTCGATTTGTTTGACGGGTAATTTCTTGCAAGTAACAAAATTATTCATTTTTAAATAGATAAACCGATTTCAAAAGTAAATCTACCATTGTAGTTTTATGTTTGAGAAGTCCCACTTAGAAAGTTAAACGAATCATCACAGAACAGAGAACTTGCTTTTTTTATACCTAAAACAGACGGAATGTTTCTTAAAGACTTCAATAGAGGTAAATTGCTGTAATTTATCACGAAGTCGGAACGCTCATGACAAACCATTGGACCTTCATTTCCTGCTCGGAGACTCACCGAAGAGCCCTTAAGGGCCACGGGGCCGATCATGGGAATACCCGCGGGTACTGCTACCGAAAAGGGGCGGTGGTCAGAAGAGAGGATGTTACTGAAGTTTCAGTTCCTTTAATCTGTTACATTTCAGAGCTATCCGAGAGAGGTATATTTTCAAATTTCCTCATTCCTGTGATCTTGTTTTAGACTTCTGGATTCCGAATGCTCTTAGAAAAGAACTTTAGACTATGAGGATTACTTTAACAGCATTCTTTTATGATGATTCTTTAGTAAGTTCCGTTAATTGCATACATTAACTATCTGTTGTGAATTTTTAATGAACAAATAATTATAGGGATCTCCGCGACTTACAGTCGAGTTCCGTTTCGACTGGCTGGTCGTAAGTCGGATTTATATTCTTCAACATTATTTTCATTCGAACGGGTTATACAAATTGTACATAATACAGAAAAATTCAATATATGTATAATTGTTGTACATAATGTGCAAAAAACCTAATATGCACTCTATTGTACGTACTGTAAACAAAGATAAACCTGAAATGATGTTTCATTTTTAAATTTATTTTTTTGTGCGTGTGGTTTTAAGTGTGGATGGTCCTAAATCGAGGAGTAGATGTAACTTCAATCTTTTAGCTTTATTTAATACTTAACTCTCTCTCTTTTCTGGTATCGTTTCAGAAAGATAATTAATAAGGCCTTGACGAGATTCCATTTCAAGAAAAATCAAAATAGATGACAGGATTTCGTTTCGAAATATTTTCCTTCAAAATAATGCCCTAGCCTGAACATTGAACCGTATTTGTTCCAACCTCCCTTGGGAGTCACTAGATTCATATCGTTTGTTTGCTTACACTGCTGTGCATTTCACAATCAACCTCAGAGCTTATTGGTTTCGTTTATGTTATTTTAGGCGTATCCCAAGTTCTCGCACCACACTTCTTGGAATGTTTTCCAATTCATGATTTCGTCGCTTAAACAAGCAACACCAACTATCTCAATTTTTTTGAAATTTCAAAGGGGAAGAAAATACTCAATTTTTCGCAATCAATAAAAACGAATATTTCTGAACTTTATCACATCTGGTAGGAACATAGGACTCATATTTATATCAGATGTTGAAAATATTCAGAAATATGCGTTATTGGATCCGAAAAATTTAGCATTTTCCTCGTCTTTGAAATTTCAAAAAGTTGAGATAGGTGGTGTTGCTTGTTAAGCGATGATTTGTCCCATTTCTAATCAGAAGTTAAAAAATATCAACATTCTGATCTTAATAAGAACGGAAATAAGATCTCAAATCAAACTTATTTCTAATTATTCAGGAGAAAAATTATATATAAGTATATATATATATTACTTATAAAAATATTATTAACGAATCTGCACTAAAATTTTGGACAAATTCTTTAGGGTTTCATAATACCTAAAAGGAATTTT
>BGPR01001597.1:59877-96148 GCA_013235015.1 Araneus ventricosus | reverse complement strand
CCATTTTAGATAAAATCTGCTAACAGAAAGCTGTACTGTTTCAAAATGTTCAGTCGATTTGATTTCCCGATACGACGAAGCTGAACACAAAATGCGCTATAACATAGAAGAATGAAAGAATGTCGAGGAGAGAAAGCTCCTTTTTGAATCAAAGTGCAATAAAATGTCGAAAAATAAATATTTTCGCTTCCTTTGAGAGATTTTCATCAACATTTAAAAGATCACAAGTTTATTATTTACATTACACATTACATTATTACATTACACATTATTATTTACAGAAAGATTACAACATTAAAAGATTACAAAATGAAAACGCTAGGCATTTTTTTTGAACGAAAAATATTTTTTTCTTCTTGCATCTTGAAGTCAAACCAATCAATTTCAAATTTCATGCTGTAAAAGTATTTCGTTTAATAGAAATCTTTCCTCTAGAATAAATCGTGAAAATTTATTACATTCGTTGCAAGTATAATTTGTTTTAACTCTTCCGAATAAAAATCTTAACTGGATTTATTCGACACTTTGAGAGTAATATATTGACCAAGAACTCTCTGTTTTCCTGATTTAATATTTATAGCATTCATCTGAAGTTCTTATTTTGTTTCACTAAAATATCTAACAGCGTCTTTCTTTCAATGGTCAAGTGAAAGGAAAACGAACTTTCTCTTGATATTTAAAATGCGATGTATTATTAAAACTGTCAGACGCTATTCGTCTTATTTATTGCCATAAACAATTTCTTAATATTGAGGCATTTTATTTCATCTGAATTTATTTACAAAAAATAAAACATTACCATTCAAGAAGTAGAAAAAATACTCATTCGTTGTCTACCATTAAGCATTTCTTTTTTCTTCTTTCTTTCGTATTGCCAAGTGGATGTTCGAAATTGAAGGAACCAACCAGATTTAATTTTCCTTTCACTTTTTCGTAGAATTCAAGGAGAAAATATTGCAATTATAATAAAAATTGAGATTCTGATGAATCACTAAGTTTTATGCCTCCCTGAGTTTGAAGACACTATTTGGACTCATCTATCTGTCTCTCCCCATCGAGGGGACACCAGGAGTTCGCGGAGGAGAGGCTGCCGTATAAGTAAGCAGGCTCTCGTCAACCCGATGGCGCACAACAATGGTGGTGTGGCTCTTTGGGCCCACTTGCGAAGACGGGTCGTACCCCTGTAAAACGGGGGGTTGCTGCATGAGCCGCTCGTAATGGGGGCTATTATGCAGGGACCACAGTGCCGACTATCTGTTGCGGCGGCCGGTCTTTCAGTTGTTACCCGGATGTTAGGCAGGGCGGGGTGATGTTCCTTTGGTCTTACCCTATCTGTCTGTCTTTTTGTTAACACCAGAATTCAAAAACATGAAGAGATAAAGGAATGAAATTTCGCTTGTTATCTTAACGCTAAAATTGTAGATCTGTGTCAAGTGTTGGACGAAATCCGTCAAAGGGAAGTCCGTGTATCTATATACCCTTCCGGATAAATAAGATGAATAAAGTTGGACATTCGTGGCGGCACTGTTCCAAGCCATTTGGAGCGCCTCGCTGCAAAACCCTTCGCCAATGCGAATATCCGATAAAAATTGGATTATTGTGGTCGAAAAGTTTGGAAATCCTATTTCCAACTTCGTTCGTTATCCATTTGGAGGGTCGGGTCATAAAAGTAATACGATCCTGGAAAGTAGGAATGACGGTTATTGCGAAAATAACCGGTTTTCGGTTATTCAGATTTTTTTCACGCCCTGTTTAATCTAGTGGTTATAACCACTCGAAATAACCGGTTTTTGAAATAACCGGTTTTCTGTATGTTTTTTTATATATAAAAAAACGCCGTTTATAGACAAAACTTTTTATTAATATTGTTCTCACAGGAAATAAATCAATTGGACAATATTTACCTGTTCATAAAGATTCTTTAGTAATCCGCCAACCAACAGACGCCTCGAGGAAGCGGTGGTCGTTGATTGGCCTAAGATGATGAAATTCAAAGCTTCATAACTTGGTAAATTTCAGTTTAATCGAACCTAAAATCGAGCTTATCTTCCGATCCTTTTTACCCGGTTATTCTATTTAAAAAAAATAACCAGTTATAACCGGGACAAAAAAAATAACCAAAAAAAACCCGATTAACCGAAACAAAAAAAAACCCGGTTTTCTCTTAAAACCGGTAGGTTTTTCCCATCCCTATGGGGAAGGGGAGCGAGGCTCTCTCACAAAATCGAAAACCACAAATTGTAGAGCGTGGGGGAGGGGGTGCGGGAATCGGAGCGGGGGTCCCGTTTTGAAGGCGGGAGGAGGGGCAGACGGGGGTCTCAGTGACCGGAACCTCCGTGAATGACCCATCTAAATAAATGGACTGAAAATTGGAACTGTGTGGAGCGAAGCGCTCCAAATGGCTCGGAGCAGTGTCACCATCAATGCCCAACTTAACGAGCTATTTAGATGAAATTCGACGTGTGGCCTTATCAACGGCAATGTAGATTAGATCAGATTTTGAACCATATGATTGTCTGTCGGTCTCTGTGTTCGTATGTATGTGAACGCGATCACTCAAAAATTAACAATCTCGATAATGAATTTTAGTATGTAGTCTTGGCATTGAAATTACTGATATGAGATGTCAGATGTCTAAGGGAAAAGGTCCAAAATGTACACTCACTCCTCTTAATTGCATTGCGAAGCTAAACTCAAAACGTATCGCATTGTGGAATCATACGAGGAAGTAGTGGGGAACAAATACTCTTGCTGATTTGCAAACTGTAAAATGCAATTTCAGTAATTTTTTTCTTTTTTTAGCAAGTCATGTTTTGTAGAAATCCTATAATGTATGTGGAAATGGGGGGTTAAAGACTCGGTAGTATGCTAGGGGTATGAAAACTAAAATCAAAAGGCTCTGTGTTGAACACACACAATTTATTGAAACACAATTATATTTACAAAGAAGATATTTACTGATTAAAGAAAAGTTAGTTAGAAGGAATCATTGCATTTTAGAGTTAGCAATTGCCTATTGGTCTAGAACTAACGGCATTAGTGAGGGAAAATGAAGAGCCCTTAGGCTTAAGAAAAGCAGTTACAAAGTCATCGCATAGACACATATAACCACATACAGCCACGCCCGTCTTTAGATCTTGCTCCAGGCAGCGACACAGGTCTTGCGCTCTCGACTGTGCAGGAAGAATTGGTGGTCCCCGTTTGTTCTGGAATGCACTTCGTCCGGATTTCTCTTCAACGGCGTTTGGGCCGTTACGTGCTGCCATATGGGTATGCGGTTTTAGATTAAATTCGCAGAGGAGACAAATTAAGACGCAAATTCTCCTCTACATGTATGTCCTATACTAGAACTTATGGGTTACTACTCATATTAGATTCGCGTAATACAGGTGGGTGACAGAATAATGTGAACACTTTAGGATTTACACATTTTTTCGAATATCTCCCGAAAGACTATATGCATTTTCTTTTAACTTCGACCATGTAAAGAAGAGGCTTGAACTCTCATTTTGCAGTGGAGATTCGGCAACGAGGGCAATTACGGAACCGACCAGAAGTTTATGGAGAGTAAAATCACGTAAGACTCACTCCGATTCAGAGAAAGCTGATAATGATTTGTAAATTTCATCAATGGTTATGCTCAACATTCTCGTCGCTTAAATGCATTTTAGTAAAAATAGCACGTATATTCTAGAAGGTTTTCTTAAAAAAATCCCAAATTTTCCTCTTGTTTTCTTTGCTTATAAAACGCATAATTTTCAATCAAATTATACGAAACTCGACACTTTATTAGAGCATCATTGTGTCAAAATTTAAGGTAAAAACATTGAATATTAGAGGAAATATGAGTATTTGTAGTAAATAATTTTTACTGCGCATGTGCGAAATTTGGTGTAGTTTTTCTTTCATAGCTTCCAATCCAGATACAATGGGCAATATATATAAAAATTCCATTTGAATACCATCAAGATTCAGAAAGATATCGGCATTGCAGGGAGGTAAATTTCCGTTACACTCTAAGAGAAGCTAAATGATGAGGTTTCTTTCAAAAATTGATATTTTTAAACTTGAATCTTCGAGCAGTAATATTGAATTTTATGAAAGTTGAATATTCTGAATACCCGTGTATACTTATAAATTAAATAAAATAACTATTCGAAAATTCAAGTTAAAAAAATATTAGTTTGTGCAAGAACCCCCAACATTTAGTTTCTCTTATAGTAGAACCGAAATTCACCTCGCCGCAATGCCGATATATTTCTGAATACTAATGGTATTAAACTGGAATTTTTATATAAGTTTCCCTATATATCTGGCTTTGAAGTTGTGAAGAAAAAAATGTGCAAATCTTAAAGTGTTCACATTATTCTGTCACACACCTGTATTTCTCAACAACGAATGGAATTTTAAATCAAGAAAAGATGATATTTTATTCGCAACGGTTCGTGAACTGTTCGTCGGGAGCTAAAAAGCTCGTTCTGACCTGCGAATTAGCTGCTAGCGAACGGTTCAACACCCAAGTGTATACGCGGCTGTAAACAAACCAGACATTGGGAAATGAGAATTGTGGGCCCTTTCTTCCGCCCGTGGGTTAGCAATTCTTGTCTTCGTTAATTAGCGATAACTGCAGCCCTCACTCATGGAATGAAGCAGTGGAACACGACAGTGAAATGCAGAAGAAATGAATGGTTTAATGGCATCTGTACCAACCAGTATGCAGGGGAGGGGATCCCCCTCCCCTCCTACCCTTCCTTCTTCCCTTGAGAAATAACGCAACGAATTCGTTTTGATTTAAAATGTTTCATTGATGTTTGAAATAAACTTGATAAAAACAGTTTTTAAAAGGAGGTTTTGTTAGTGCTCAAAAAAGTAGATTTTTAAAATTTCAATTATTCCCTACTTCTTGGTCTTTAATTTATAATTCACTGTTATAAATATTATTGAATTTAAAAGCCAAGTTTTCTGGAATTCACCACCAAATGGAGCCACGCATATGGAATTAAGACTTCATCGAACTAATCGATTAATTAATAAGTAAATTTCGAAAATATTAAAGTAATGTATTGTCATCAACGACACACAATCAAACAAAATTATGAAACACTAGTGTATCAGGAAATAAGGGGGGAAAGTTTGCACTCATGAAACAAGACAAGTTATAGAAAAGTACGTAAATAGACGCTATTAACCACTGAATTTCATTTTATGTATTTTTAATCAAAGGTTTGTTTCTTTACTTATGTTTCAATTTAGAAGTCGCAAAAGTATTTTTTTTCTCTGAAGAGGAAATGCGAGAGTAAAAAGCTTAGGAGTCACTGACATATATTCAATTCCTTATCAAATAATTTACATCCCTACATTTTGTACGTTTCAAACGATGCTATACAGTCACCAGATTCCCGGTTCTGTCTACTGACTTTCCAAATGAATGTAATTACGGATAAGAACATTTCAGTGATCGGTAAATAGCTTACTAGTCAAGATGAAGATGGACTACTTGACTGTTACAATGAAACGCTGTTTAAATCAATTGGAAATTCACGCAATTAATTTCCAATAGAATACTCGTTCCATTATACATTATTAGAATAAGACATTTAGGCTTATACTATTGAGTTATTAAAGCCTAACATGTTTGGTTACTTAGTGTGACGTGACCTGCTTCTATGGCATATTTAAAGTGACCATTTATTTTTTCCCTTAAAACGGGACATTTTTTAATTTTTATTTATTATTATGTGAATTCAAGAAAACACATCTTTCTTCAGTTCTTATTTATTAATGAAAATATCAGAAATAAACACGTGAAAATAAATAATTTATGTGATCGTGCATTTTTCTGTAGAACATATTTTTGCTTCAGTTTATTTGGTGTAGATTTTAAAAAAAGAATGAAATTCTTGGCAAGATTTCTTAAACTTAGCTTTGGTAATTAACGTTGCTTTATAAATTGCAACTGGCAACTTTGTGCGGCAACATTCCTGCGGCGCAATGTAGTTAGAACTAAGTGCGAGATAGCAGGCTTCATACCACCTTACATATGTGTAGGATTTTTTGCCTCTTCTTGTTTGAAAATGTTATCGAGGGTTGCTCATTTTCTGAAACCGGGACATTTGGGCGTCCGGAAGCTATGCTTGGGGACAACGGGACAGGCTACCAGAAAACGGTACTGTTCCGTTCACAGGACATATGGTCACATTAGGCAGACTTCTTGGGACACATGCAAGAAATGCCACATTATGTCACATTAGGCATACATGCAAGAAATTCTTTTAAGATTAAGATTTAAGATTGAATTTACTACTATGTTTCGCACGGAATGAATTTTCAAGATCTTTAATTTATACACTGATGAGATTTTTTATTGTTGATAAGTGTTTTTCCTTTACTAGCGACAATTTAAATTAAAGATAAACAAATGCACAAATTTTTTATACGTTTTACGAGGGCAACAGACATTTCTTGTAGACCAAAAATAAAAATTAATTTAGTTTGAAACAAAACGTTATAAACCCTTGTAATTAATTACAGCATATTTTTTTAAACAAAAAAAAAACTCTTCCAAGTTGAAATAATGGCAATGCTACAGAAAATGATTCATGTTCTAAATTTTAAACACATAATTTAATTACTCTGAGAAATGCAGAGTTGCAGTTCTAATGCGAAAAAATGTTACGACTGCATGATGCAAATGTTTAAGTAGTAGGCGCGTCTCAAGTTTGACGAATCATGCGCGCATACAGATATAAAACTAGCAGAAAACCTGGTGCTGCTCCGTCTTTTTAGTATCAGAACGTTGAGGGAGACGAGAAACTATGAGCAGAATTATCTAATTTCATACTTGGAAAACTAAAAATAATTCAAAATAAATCCCCCTAACATGGAATAGCTGAACTGAATCAATAGTTGTTCCCGATAATAATTGTGAATCGTCTGCTTTTAAACTTTTTTAGTGTTCTTCCAGAATTCTGTTAATATGTTCTGGCAATAGTTCTTCATCTGTATTCTTGTTAGTGACGTGTATGTTTGGATATTTCTGTACAAAATTTATTTAGAAAAATTTATTAAAAATATAGAAGAAATTGTACGGAAATGAAATTGGTGTAACTGAAAAGCTAATTTTTTAAACTATAAGATGGTGTGAAAATAGTTATTGAGAGATAATATTTTCGGAAAATATCATGGAAAACGCCAAAATCTTGCTTAATTTTTAATTAACTGAAATTTTAAGTAACTTTGGGGCTCTGAGAAGTTGACAGTGATCTTTGTCCTGTTTCGAAGAACACGTGTGCCAGATTTCATCAAAATGAACAAAAACTGTATATGTAAAAGGAACACACACAGCCAGGCACACATTCTGCTTTGTATTTAGAGATACAGCATGCCAATTTCATTTTGGATTCCTTGTGTGCACGAGAAAAAGCACGTGACGTGACATCACAGGTTAAAGCAACGTTTCCCAACCTTTTCTTTGTCATGACCCACCTAAACATTTCTAAACGTCATATGCCCCCTATGTAACAAATACATAATTTTTAATATTAAAAAATTGAATTTTTCACCGAAAAAACTTGAAGGATATGTTTTAGGAAGGAATCACAAGGAGATTGTTGAGAAACACTTTAAGTAAATTTTCAAAACATATAATGGAGGACTGAAATTCAAGTGCGAAATAATTTTAATGAAATTTTTTTCTATATTATTTCAATTTTTAGTAACTATCTATTTTTTTGAATTTAGTGAGATCTTTGTGCTTGATGCTTGCTGCAAAGAGATCTTACGTTAGGTTCAATTTAGTTAGCTTCAGTTTCAAGTCTTCCCGTTGTGTGATATCCAGCCCATTTCTTTTTTCAGCAGCAAATCATTTATGGCACTAAATCCACATTCAATTAAATATGAAGTTGGAAACTGTAATAATAGTTTTCTTGCACAATTGGTTGAATTTGGATATTTGATTTCTGATTCCTCGCTAAGTCATGCCGTCGCTCCTTTTATATTAAATAAAGTTTTAACTGACTCATCGTTTTGCATTTTTTGCGAGTTCTTCTTGATACTGCATTGCCCCCTTAACAATCAAATTGCTCCTCTGTGGGGCGGGAGCCCCACGTTGGGAAACACTGGTTTAAAGCAACGCTTAATTAGATGTTATGTGATATGAGGAGATACTTCTATAATACACGGTGGTTATAAATTATTGGACCCACTTCAAGAATTAATAAAAAAAAACTAATAATGTTACAACTACGGTTTTCATTTTTAAAGGAGAGCCCATTTTGAAAAGTTTTTTTCAGATAGGTAACGCGCCGTTACGGTGGTCTAGGTTGTCTAGGTGGTAGTAAATTATAAGACATATCTCCATTTTTGAGAACCATTATCTGCGAAAGTATTAAAGCTAAAAGTAAGTTCAAAGCATGAATTTGTAGGGAATTTTACGCCCTTTAATTTGTTCAATCAATTGTGATTCGAAAAACGAATAGTTCTCGAGATATTCAAGAAAAACTAAAAATGGAAACCAGAAAACGCTCATAGGCTTCTGCTGTTCGGTAGCCACTGCGTATGGAAATTTCTCGTTGTAGCAAATTTAGAACGCCGTACTAGTAAACCACCTATCGAAAAGAAAAACTTTTTTATTTGCTCTCTCATTTAAAAAAATGGAGTTGTAACATTATTAGTTTTTTTTATTAATTTTTGAAATGGTTCAATAATTTATGACCACCCTGTATGACTGTGAGGTCATGTGAACAGATTCCTCTTAATATCTTGAAGTTATCAATCATTCAAAGTCATATATGCAGAAAATTTTCCTTGGATTCAATCATTTCAACATAAAACAATGGAGAAAAACGTTGCTATCGATAAAAGCTTAGATTTGTTTTTGTTTTAAAAAATATTTAAAAAGTTAGTAATAATATTTATTAAGAAATTCATCCCAGGTATATAACCCCGCTATCTGGGTGCGTAGATCCTACTCAAAATGTTTAGATCTATCTCCATGTGTGTCTGTGTGATTAAGAACGATCTGGTACGGACCAAGAAAAAAATAAAATTCTAAGAACGTTACTCGGGATATCATAAACGATGTGCGAAAAATTTTAGTTTTTTTACCATATCAGAACCTTCCAACACCAGTCGAGTTTTTAGTTTTTCGTGTAGCAAGCTTTGTCTTAAGCGATACTCATAATTACCTGTTTGAATGTTCAATTGAAGACAATCAAACGCGATTCCGATTTGAAGGCCGAAGTCATCCATATTATGGTGCTTGAATTTTATCAGTATGCTGCAGCCTATCTTAGGAAATATTCGGAATCTGGTAATTAATAAATTACTGATTATACTCTGAAGTTATGATTACTATATTGAAATAATTTTATAAAAAATTAAATAATTATAATTGAAGATTTTTTAAAAGTTTATACATTTATGTATATGCGTGTCTTCCTAAAGACTTACTTTTTGTCTTTTCTAGGTAAATTTTATAAAAAAAACTTTAATTTTGCCATTTATCTTTTAACAATAATACGCAAAAATATGTTAATTGTTTATTTCCATCGTTTAAAAAATTAAAATATTTATAATTAAATATTTTAAAATATTTATTAAAATATTTTAAAAAATATAAATATGAGTTAATGCTATTTTTTAATGCGATTTAATATACTACTATGTTTCGCACGGAAGGAATTTTCAAGATCTTTAATTTATACACTGATGAGATATTTTATTGTTGATAAAGGTTTTTCCATTACTAGCGATAATTAAATTAAAAGATAAACAAATACACAACTTTTTTTATATGTTTTACGTGCACAACAGACATTTCTTGTAGAACAAAAATAAAAATTAATTTAATTTGAAGCAAAATTTCTTATACCCTTGTATTTAATTACAGCTATATTTTTTTTGAAGAAAAAAAAATCTCTTGCAAGTTGAAATAATGGCAATGCTACAGAAAATGAGTCATGTCCTAAATTTTCAAAAATAATTGGATTACTCTGAGAAACATGTCTATATGTTACAAATCCTTTAAATATCAAAATTTTAATCATGCATATTTGCGAGGTTAAAATGTTTACGACACTGAACCAGCGAATTTTACCTTTAAATTTCCTGTCTCAATAAAAATATGACATTTATTTAGAGATAATTATTTCTTTTATTTAATTTCCATCCAAAATCCAATGAATAAATTTATTTTCTTACCTTAATTTAGTTTAGTTTTTTCAAGACACTATGCGTAGCGCTTTTACTGTTGTATTAAATTTGAAAGGGGGTCAAAAAATTAATTCACCTACACATTTTCAATCTGAAAAAAATACATAATATTAAATGAACTTGTAAAATTTCTAATCAACAAACAGAAACAAAAGCATTAAAAAAGGAGAAATAGATTTTATCATTAAAGAATTTAATTTAATAATAGAAAAATTTACAGCGTTTAAGAAATTTCTGTGCATCAGTTAAGTATGCATAAAACAGAATGTCTTCAGTCTTAAAAGAAAAAAAGAAAATTACTAATTAATTTCAGTTGTTTCAATTGAATAAAGAATTATAATTATTTAGAAAAAAACTTCGAAAACGATTTTTAGAGAAAGTATGCTATCAGACATTATATAACGAATTTTACAGTTAGTCAAATAATGCAAAATTTAAAAGTAATGATGAAAAGTTCCAAAAAGAATTTAGATACTGTAATATATGTTTAGTCACGATTTTGTTATTTATATTATTTAGCTTCCGTCAATATTAGGTAATATCTTTAAAACGTCATCCACTTATTAAGAAGTACATTCAATTGATCTGAATATTGGAATAAAATATGATATAATATGCATTGGTCGTGATATTTTATTTCAAAGCAAGAGCTGCAAAACGATACGGAAAGAAAATTCGATGATTTCAAGTAATAAAAAAGAATATTAATTAATTTTAATGATAAAAAAATGTCTTAGAAATGAGAGAATATTTTTTTCATTCTTATAAAAGGGTTTGGTTTTGCTCTTTTCAACCAATGTCATATTGCTTATAGACGTCAAGAAAAATGCTATATCATTTATTAATTAGTTTTTTATGTTTGCGAAATAAATCAAAACATATTAAATAATTTTACACTCTTACTTACTTTTTTGATTAACACGACCATATTGAAAATGCGGCATTTGTTTTGAATACAGATTTTGAGATATTTTTAAGAACAAAGTTAAACAATTATTTTGGTCTCACTGGTAGAACTGATCATCTTATGAAATTAGAAGATCACATACCAAATTTCATGTATCTAACTCACTGCGTTTAGGAGTTATCGTGTTCACAAGTATGCGATTATACAGACTATAGAAAGTCAACTCTTTGACTGACTCGGTCCAAAATTTGATACGGACTTACTTTGGCGATGATAGAACTGTGTACCAAATTCTATCTAGCTATTTAAGATTTTAAGACGGCCAGTCAAACTTTTCGTCCACCGATTTCGTCAAAAATTTGATAAAAATCTATCAATCATGTGCAAAGATCACATCATACCAAATTTCACCCCTCTAGGTACAATAGTTTTCGAGTTATCGTGTTCACATAACACATAACATAACACCACTCCATGCCCCTGCAACTATAACCATATGGTTATTTAAGCAGTGACGTGGTCATGAAGTGGAAGAGAAATCACAACACCCGAAGGGGTGACCTCCCTTAAAACTTGACATTTCTCTATACCGCTGCCTAATTAAAAACGCATCAAGTCTACAAACATTTACAGGAGCAAAGGAAGGAATGCTATTGTGCTATACATTAAAAAATATTTTGGAAACATGGGAAAATAAAGCCTTGAAAAACACAATATTACACAGTTATACATGAAATAGCTAGAAAATAATAAATACAAAAATGCAATGGAAAGACTATACGAAGAAAAAAATACATTAAAAAAATAGAAAATGATCGGAAAAAGATGAAAAACAAATTAATACAGTAATAATAATAACATAAAAATGTACGCAAGAACAGAGAGATGGGCCGCACAGTATTTTAAAAAGTTTGATTTTGAAGAGGAGTTGGCTGATGGAACTCTATTTGAAGGAGAAACACGGAGGATCTTGGAAGAAAGTCCTGAAAGAACGACAAAGCTGTTCTGAGTTCATTAGGGGATGATGGGCTGAAGAGGAGGCGAAGTTGAATGTCGAACTGGTGAAACGGGACTTCATCTCCAAAGGAAAGGGTGGAGTGATGAAGATGCATGAAGGAAAGTTGAAGTTTGGTTGAATTTAATTTCCCTCATCGCTGGAGGAAGAGGTTGTTCGGTTGCTGAAGTTGCTAATTAATAAAATGTTGGCCAAGAATGTGGGAATGGGACGAAAGCATTGGACTCAACTGAGAAGACTATTGAAGGAACGAAAAAAAACAAACAATTAATTGGGATCTGGACGGAAAAGACTGGTTTCTCTTTGGAGAAAGTGGAGCAAATTATGTATCTTCCTTCTTGACGTTGAATTGTTGGCCACTCTTCGGAACCATATTGGCTGATGTTGTTGGCTGGGTGGTGCCATATGGTAGGAGGTTGTGAGGAGGCAAACCGTAGCATAATGGATTGGTGTGCCGATTTCCCCACAAGAACAGAAAGAGGTTTCAGCAAGGTTGAATCTATGGAGAAACGAAGGGAAAGGCCCATGTCCTGTGAAAAATAAAACTTCGTTGCGTGTCCAGTTAATTGGATGCAAGCTAACTTTGGGAATTAAGTTGTGAATGAGCCTCCCAGTATCTCCATCATCCCAAGCCATTTGCCAGGTGGCCAACATCTTATGTCTTAAGAATGTTTTGATAAAAGATTTTGGTAACTCGAGTGGTGTTTCAGGAAAGTTTTCCGTTTCTGCTGCCTCCTTAGCCAGTCTGTCTGCTTCTTCGTTCCCTATGTGACCAGCATGGGCTTTGATCCACGACACTCTGATGTGAGGATGACTATGGAGTAACTTGAAGATTTTCCGGGCAATTGAATTGTGACTCTTTGGGTTTGCTGCTGAATTGATGCTGGCTTGGTTGTCTACTAGAATAGTCAGTTGTTGAGTTGGGAGGGAAACGGCGTGTTCCACTGCTTTGAGAAGAGCTAGGATTTCTGCCTGGAAGACTGTATTTCTAAGAGAAAGCCTGGTAGACCATCTGTGGGTAATGTTGACGTCGGTCAAAACACAGAAGGCTGCACCCACACCCCTCTCTGTTTTCGATCCATCGGTATAAATTCTAAGTCCAGTGTTTATGTTGCCTCCGTCATCCAGGGAAATTTGAGTTGGACTTAGATGTAATTCCAAAACTGTGTTTTTCGGACTCAGGGAGGTCTAAAACGTGGAGATTCGTCAAAATCTCGACCTCCAAGTTCTTGACGATTACAATACTTTCTCTTTGTATACCCGTATACGAGAATGTAAAAAGAGGAAATAAATCGGCGATATTACAGCTAACGTTGAAAGATTCTTATTAGTGCGATTCTATAATCGCACTAATCCGTCTCTAGAGCTCATGTGGCTCCTATCCGGGTTAGTATAGATGTAGGTGGACTTTATTGAGTTGCAAAACAAATTACTGCAAGAGAAGAATGACAAATGAAGAAATTACAAAGCTGGTGTTAACACATAGAATTGACAACAAAATAAAGGAATATATACAATATCTTGAATAACACGGTGTGAATGAAAGAAAAGTGATGAATGTAGATGATGACGAACATCATGAGGAAGCTTACATCAATGCACCGGTTTTGAGTAACGTATTGAAGATGGGGAGCCATTGCGTGTTAATTGTGGAATACAAGGAATAGGAAGATTACTATTAAAGATTTACGAGAAAGGAAGGACTTAGTATATTCAGTGTATTGAATGCAGGATAAGCTAGATTTATTTCATTTTGAACCGACGTCAGATGGCATCTCCCTCACCTAATTTCCATAGCATGGGCATGTGATCCACGACGGGATTTAATGTGCACCAGATTATTTTCATAATTAACCCTTTATTTCTCGAAGGTACCTGAAAGTAATACTTTAACCACGCTCAAATCTTCGTAATTTG
This sequence comes from Araneus ventricosus, assembly GCA_013235015.1. Lineage (NCBI taxonomy): Eukaryota > Metazoa > Arthropoda > Arachnida > Araneae > Araneidae > Araneus > Araneus ventricosus. The sequence goes on along the minus strand of BGPR01001597.1, from coordinate 82,097 downwards.
TCCATTTTCCTGACAGTATTCACAAGAACACAAACACTATAGTTTCAACAGCAAGCAGTAGATGGAAGCTGAAGGCAGGAATTGAATTTTTTAATTATCAATTCAATTAATTAAGCTATTTTAATTAATTAAAAAATTACCCACTTTCCTGGGTTATTCTGCACCAAAACTTATCTAGTGATGCCAACATAAAATTGAAAAGTTGCTGGTAAGTTAATTCGGTAAATAAAAGGTTAAGATGCATCAAAAATATCGTGGGGGAATCTGGTTTCGAACAGGTTACTCTGCGGTAGCTCAAGCACTTAAGAAATTCCATAGAAATACAGTGGAAACAAAGGAAATTTAATCTTTCTAATTAGTTAAAATTCAAAATTGTAATGTCCACAAATTATTGTCGGAGTTCCTTTATCTTATAATTTTTGAATAGCAGTACGCGCACGGCGTGGCCCGTGGAATCAAAACTTTAACAAAATGTGGAAAAATGCACGCAATGACACGAAAAAGTTTTGAAAACAAAATCAAAACAAAAGATGCCCATTATTGATTTTCCCGCTCATTTTTTCTTTGCGATAATGACATTTATCAGTTTCTTTTCGACAACGACGAAAATGTAATGACGTCACCTGCCGCGAGAAAGGTCACGCACTAGCCAATGAAATTGCAACAATGCATTCTGGGATCGTCCGGAGAAACTCTCGCTAGCAAAAAATCTGTACCGTTGTAACCGTTCTTGTTTTAAATTCGACAGAAACGTTCCAGTTATAAACTGAAAAAAAAATGAAAATTATAGAGATGTTAGAACGTCAGATGCGAGAATTTGAAGAAATCCATATTAAAAATTACCATAAAAGTGACTATTTTTCAAAAATTTCTCAAAATTCACTAAATTATGTTAAACGTACAAAACAAACTTCATTAGAACGGAAATCGTGTGTTCTTTCCGATGGTGTAGCTGTTTTTTTCGTACAATTATTCGAATCCATGCTATTGAGAAATGAGTGAAAAATCACCCAAAATAACACAAAATATTAAATAAAAAAATTCTAGATTAAATTTTAAAGTCAGTCACCATTACGACTACCTGTGTGCCAAATTTCATGGCTTTAAGTGCGATAGATTCGTCTGGACATAGCAGAAACACACACGCACACAAACATTGCCTTTTATAAGTATAGATATATTATTACATATTCATAAAGTATAAGTCAAAATTTTTTTAATGACACAAACAAAGTTAAGTAAATTCCACATGTCAGCCTTTCTTGGCGTGTAACCCATCGACACTTGGCTGGAAACTGAATTCAGTCTCTTTGTGTTTCGTGCCACAAAAGGCTGCCACAACTTTCTACTAAAGATTTTTTGATAGCTGCCATCTCTTAGAAGTTTTGCTGTTCTTATTTCGTCCAAGATATTTATATACCGTACAACCCCGGAAATCTGAACCTCGGTAATCCGAAATTTTGGATAATCCGAACACCTTCTTTTAATTTCTTGAAAAATTTTTACCGAAAAATGAAGGAAAAGTAACAATTACGGATCAGAAGCAAAGCTAATGTTTATTCCTAACTTAAAAGAAGTATTGGAATTGGTCTTTAAGAATGAATACAGCACCTTAATTAGTTGGAACAAACTCAGATAGCTTCTTTTCGCCTCAACTTATTTGCCACTGGCCCCGTGCGAATCGCCGCGTGCTCTTTCCGTGCGCTTTCACAGAGCACCCAGAGCCAATACTCTACTGCATTTGGCACATCAAGAGTATTTTACCGAATTTCCCGGATAATCCAAATTCCCCGGAATCCGAACAGAGGTCAGCCCCAATTAGTTCGGATTACCGGGGTTATATTGTACTTAACTGCCCTTGTTTAAAGATTACGTGCATTTTACTAACCTAAACCTAGCCACTCAATTTCCAACCAAGTGCCAATGGGCTACATACCGCGAAAGAATACCATGTGGAAATTATTTAACTTTATTTGTATCATTAAAAAAAACTTTTAGAATTGTACTTCATGAATATGTAATAATATTTATCGTCATGTTCTATAATCAAAAATTATGAGGTAAGGAAACCCCGAAAATAATTCATGGACACAACGTATATGTGTTATGGGAAATGAATTAAAATCAACAGAAATTCTATAGAATGCCTAGGGAAACTATGGAATATCTGTTCTATTTTAATATTTCAAATGGGTCTTCACTTTAAAATATTCATGGTATAAGAATCTAAATATTTCTCCAAATGTGAAAGTTATTAGAATGCTGATAGATGACATACTCAAACATTCTATTACTTTTTTTTCTAGGTCGAAACATTTTAGAAGAAAAACTGACATCCTTTAACTGTAGAATTAAACTTTTCTTAATTGACGTATATCATACGTTTATTATTTACATAAGCAGTCTTCTCTGCTGCTATAAAGGTTTGGGAACTTCTTTTCAATCAATTTCTTTTTGATTAATTCGGTTATAATGTGTACAAAGAACAAAATTAAGAATTCCAGTTTGCTTAAACAATTTATTTTAAGAAAAAAATTGTTTATTTTGTATAGCCCGAAGTCAGTAAAAACTGCTCTCACGTGTATTAATTCTTTATTCTTTACTAAGATTTGATTGGGCAGGTATAAAGAAATTGCTGCGCTAATGTGAAATAAGCGCTTAAATGTGTTAAGTGTAAACATTATAAATTAATTGTGGTTTTAGTGAAATAGAAAACGCGAAATCTGTGGTAACGAAATTTGTAAAAGTTCCACTTTCGTGCGCATTTAAAATAATGAAACTATAACGAAAGGGAATTCAAATGTTTATAACAATTGTTGAGAATAAATTTAGTAAAATCAGTTTTATAAAAATACATTTTTATTCATGTACTAAAATGTTTTTCTCTTTCGTATCTAAATTTTTTAAACTTTCTATTCTTTCATTTATAGTTCATTATTACAAATATTATGGAATCTGAAATAAGTTTTTTCTCAAATTCACTACCATGTAGCTTATAGAATCAAAATGTATTTAAATTAATCGATTAACTTAAAAATAAGTTCTAAAAATATTTAAAAAGTATATTGTCATCGAGAATATTTAAGTGTACAAAATTTCAAAACTTAAACCTTAAAATTCCGATTTTTAATAAATTTATTTTTAAAAAATTGATTTTAAAATGTTTTTTGATTTTCATTTCTCGAATAAAACATGGGAAAAATACGTAAAAAATCCTATTTTGTTTTAAGTATAGTTTATGGCTGAAAAACGGTTTGTTACCAACTGGCAACACTGGGCTTTATTCCAGAAAAAAACTTCCTTGATGAAATTCTATAAAATTCAACAGAGATGAATTTGAATAAATAATAATACGGATAAGGAATTTCTTTCAGCATTGTAGAGTAAAATATGGTATTCTCAAGCGTACAAACAAAGCTAAAAAGATGCAGCCTCAAGTGAAAAACATCCATTTATTTTATTTTTTTATCAGCACTCAGGCTGTCATCTGTATGCTGTGAATTGATTTAATAACAAGTTCAGTATGTATCCTATTGGCAACAACAGGCAATAGAGCTTCGGTCTTATTCTCAACATTTGAGAAGACAAAATTGAGTATGTTGCGTACAAGCAACACTGGGCCTTTAAGGGTTAAGTATGCCAGGAAAGAAGAGAATTTCAGAACTCAAGAAGTGACTGAAAAATCAATTACAAAATTCCATCTTTTTAAGCATGACACAAGTCAAATAATTAAAAGTATATAAAGAAAGGAATCGAATCTTTTTAAGAGCAAGTTACGAGTAAATGGTGTCAATTCACATTCATATGATAAACGCATAATTTCTCGTATATGAAGGATGTCAAGAGACTAGAAAATCACCCGTCATGGTATGACGGGTGCAAATTGCCTCTTCATTTCGAGAGATTTCCCGTCAAATTTGACGTGTTTAAATGGATATATATGCGAGAGAAATGTTTAACATTGATTGAAACCAAACAAAATAAACACATGCTTTATGACAGGAAATATTTTTTTTTATTTACATGTTTCTTTATTCAAAAAAACCTCTTGGTAAACAACATTCCGTGTGAAGTATTTTTCGTTGTTTAATAATTTTATTATAATTCAATAACCATGAAATTCTCAGCTTGTCAAACGTAAGTCAAAAGTTAAATTTTCAAAGGAATTCTTTTCGAAATTCTAATCAAAGCAAAGTACTTCTCTGCTTGTCAAACGTTGCCAAAAAATATTATCAAATTATATCATCACGATTGCAATAAATAATCAGATGCATCGTGGCGTCCAAACTATTCACGCGCACGATATACCACTGACATGATTCACTACTTTCTATTAAAAAAGGAAATTAATTTGAAATATAGGATTAATATAATTTAAATTTTCTCGGGAAGTATTGATCATAGCGAGATAAATTTTATATCAATCGATAGAAAATTTTATTTTACTATTTTAGAGCTATTAAATTTGACATTAGAACGACAATTACTCTTTTAAATTTAAAATTACTGAAATTTAGGTGCTCTAAAAATGAAATAATGCTGTTTAACGTCTCGCAGTGCTATGGCGCGAGTTTTATTGTTGGTAACGTCAGAGCGTTACCGAGAGACAGATCTGGGATATTATAATAGTAATAGTGTGAGAATCGTCAAGCAATTCGACCCTGAGATTTTAATGAATGTTCATGTTTTAGAGTTCCTGTCCTGAGCGTATGAAAAACTTTTTGAAATTATGCGTGTCTGTCAGTAAAAAGAATAATTCAGAAATAGAACACGAGAGACACCAAAATTGTAGCTGTGTATCAAATTTTAGACAAAATATACCAAAGAGAAGACGCACCTGTCTGTTTGCCTGCATGTGAACACGGTAACTTAAAAACTCAACGGAACTAGATGAAATTTCCCTCACTACTTTTTTTACTAGACATGCAATGCAAATCTGCATCATTTTTTTGGATCTAATAGGTAAACGGATAGCAGTGGCGAATCCGTGGAGGGGGGGAGGTGCTTTTGGGCTACAGTGCTTCCCAGAGCTAAACCAGAATTTTTGATATTTTTTTAAAATCATTACACCTGTTTGTTCTTGATATCCATTAAAAAAATGTGGCAGCACTGCTTTCTGGCTCGACGGGTTTGAAAATTATCCTGCTTTTGTAGTCATTCCATTCGTACTTGTAGTGCTGATGCGGTCGAAAACACTTTTTTGTAACATTTAATAATAAATAAAATTTGATACTATTTTCTATAGGGGAGAGTGGATTAAAACCGGGTGCCTAAGACTCGAAGGCCGGTTGCAGTTAAACTATTCGACACAGAGCTTGCCAAATTTTATTAAAATATTAATTTTTTTATCGGAGTACAATATATCTTTCAAGAAAAGTCATAAGAGTTAATACTTTTTTTTACTAATTATATTTTTATCAGAAAAGTCATACCCCCGGTTTTACCCCACTAGTGGGGTAAAAACCGACTACACATGTTAACTCTATGGGAAATTAAGGAAACTCAATTTTCAGAGAAAAGGTAGCAGACATTTTTATTTTTCATGCCAACTTAAGAATATTAGTTACAAAATTCGCATGTAAAGCAGTTGTCTTCTTCCTCCGCGCCACTGCAACTTTTGTGGGCCCAGATAAGACAGTTTCTACATTCGTTTAACCTTTTTCAGCTATTAAAATTAAAAAAAATACATCATTAAAAAATAAACAATCAACATTTGATGTGTTTTTATCGTCTTTATCGGAGGATCATCATTATTGAATATCCCGGTCTTACGCCACTAGGTTTACCCCAAGTACACAGGTTATAAAAAACGAAATAGAACCGCGCAATTATTGGAGTAAACCTTTACTGTTGTATAGGGTATAAATCCTTAGCAAACGTATAATAAGCTGTACTGAATATAGTTTTTATAACCGTTATGATTATTAAATAAGAATGGTTCAAAATCAAACGAACATTAGAGAGTTGACGTCTTAAAAGAAATAAACCTTCACAGACGCAGTGAATTCAACAGCAATACCACGCCGCTTTCACTATTCCTTTTTCTTGACAAGTAGAGTGTAATTCAGTATCTGTCCGCTGGAAAGGATAACTAATAGAGCCAGAATCAAGGGTACCCGATTTTACCCCACTACCCGGTTTTACCCCACTCCCCCTATCTATGTAATCATCGTCAGATCTTTAAAATATCATTTTTTTGTAGTTTGCTTAAGCACCTGATTTATGAATTTATGATAATAGATTAAGAAACAACTTCGTTATTAACATTTAGAGACGTCACGGCGATACAAATTTTTTATGACCTCAGCCTCCCCCGACCAAAATCCTGGATTCGCCATTGACGGGAAGAAGTATACAATGAATACTTGATTCTCTTCACTTTACATCGAAGTTAAACACAAAACACGTCGTACTGTGTAAGTACACTAGAAAGTCGAGGGAGAATACATTCTTAGGTTTGAAACGCCCTCATCGTATGTTTCTATCAGTGGCGAATCCAGGGGGGTGAAACCCCCAGAGGAAAACCAGAAGTCTTGAGTTTTTTCAAAATCACTACAACTTTTTGTTCTTAATTTCCCTTTTAAAGAATATGAAAAAACCTGACGACATTGCTTTCTGGCTTGACAGGCTCGAAAATTTTCCTACTTTTCTAGTCATTCCACTTGTATTTGTAGCGTTGACTCGGTCGAAAATATTTTTTCTCTCGTTATTTCATTCTGTTTTTTTAATTAAATTATCGAAAGTGTTGTACTGTTCTTTATGATTCTTATTTTCAATTTTCAGGTGAGTAAAGTCTGTAAAATTAAAGTTTTTTGGTTTATATAAGCCATGGTTTGACATTCGTCACGACGATACAGAATTTTTATGACCTCAACTCCCCACCCCAGACCCGAATTTTGGATTCGCAACTGGTTTCTATAGGCTATTTTTAACCAACAGTACTACACTTAAGAGGTTTAAAGTAAGCCATCTCCGAACAGCTGCTCAGTTACATCTCAGGTTCAGAATGTCTCAAGACTTTTCCTTCAAAGACCTTCCAGAAAGAATAACGGCTCTAATAGATTAGAAAATATTGTAGATTCAAGATTAAAATCTTTCCTTTCGGCGAATTTCACGCTTCTGCGTTTTTCAAAGTTTTTATTCCAGTTTAATTCCCTTTTGCCACCTGTTTTCTTCTCATGGTTTCCTCGTTTATCAGAAATCTGTAGGTTTTCCGTAATACATTTGGCTTTTACAACTTTACCTTAATACACTTTTGGAGTAAGATATAGAAGAAGCTTTCGTCAAGAAAAGTATTAAATCCCATAAGGGAAATAAAATGCATGATATATATAATTTTAAAAAGGGTGAAGAAATAGGAATTTTTTTTTAGAGAAGTACATCCATTCTCGTTGTCAGGACGTGACTTTCCTTTCTTTATTCATAAATTTTAATTTATTTATGTTCTAGTTCTGGAAACAATAAAATTAATAAAATTCGCTTATCGGTGCGCCTGGGCAATATAATTTGAAGAAGTTTGATTATCTTTGATGTCCTTTTTACTTTCTCGTATACGAAGTATACAAAGAGAAAGTATTGTAATCGCCAAAAAAATCGAAATTGAGGTTTTGACGAATCTCCACGGTTTAGACCTCCCTGAGTCAGAAAAACACAATTTTGGAATTATGTCTGTGTGTCTGTGAAAACTATTAGAGCTACAAGGATGAAGGTATGTGATCATTACCCATAATTTGTAGGTTTCTATCAAATTTTGGACAAAATCCCTCCGCGAGAAGTTTGTCTGAATGTTCGTGTTAATGTGAACGCGATAACTCACAAACTTAAATAGTTAGGTGGATAAAATTTGGTACACATTTTTATCATCAGGAATGTAGGTTTGTATCAAAGTTTGGACGAAATTTGTCAAAGGGTTGACTGTCTGTCTGTATAATCGCATACTTCTGAACGCAATAACTTCTTTAAAAATTACTTTGATAAATGAAATTTGTTATGTGGCCTTCTTACCTTAATGGTAGGTTTGTTTCCAATTTTTGTGTCAATCGGTTAAAAAAGGGCGTTCAAATTACAAATTTCGTTTTATTTATCTAACACCCAACTCTACTGGCAATCACGCCGGCTTCTAATTCCACTTCCGCGTTGGACGACTTTCGGAAATCGTAGTATGGCGTTTCACTTATTTTTTTCCCACTGCGTTAGGGGTTCTTGTTCATTTTACTGCCTTTTAGCTTATTTTTTCTCTACATGTATTAGGAGTATACGAGAAAGTTTAGGGGAGACCACTCCCGCTGTTTTAAAATTAATTCAGTGCTAATCTTTTTCTCCCACATGACCGTTTTCGGCTGCGAAAACCTTCCGTGACCTCGTTTAAGCTTGGAATATTTTTTGCAATCCCAAGTATACATTCAAATAAAAAAAAATGAAATGAAACATTGATTACCACTGTTAAACAAAAGAAATTAATATAATTATTTGGAAAATAATGAGAAATATATCAAATCTCTTTTCTTTTTGCAAGCTAATGTTCGAATCAGACAAAAGCACGTGTTCTCGTTTTTTTCTTCACTATCCTGTTTGGGTCCAGAGGTCACAATTTAATGAACCCTATTGTAATTTAGCAATGATTCACCTATATTTAAAATATCGCAGACGTCGAAGGAAAATCAACTAAGTCCATCTTTGTTAAAATTACTTTCTATCACCACCAAGTCCAGAGAAGCTGCTTTCTTTATATGATAGACTCTAGAAGTCCGAAACTTGGACTGAAATGCCAGAACTTAGGGTGCTGTTTCAACTCGAGTCCGAAAATGCCACTGATTTTTTGAAAATTAAAATCGATTTTTCTCAAAAACAACGTTTGTGAACTTAGCCGATTTTCCCTGTACGCCCACAATATGCTCTTTATTTTATTATATAAATAGAAAATCAAATAAAATATGAAATTAAAAATCCAAAGAAATATGATACAATGTTTGAGTAGTGCGCATGATGCTGCTGCATACGAAAAAACAAAGGCAGACAAAACATCTTTTTTACATGAGTAGAATTTTTTTAGATTTAACAACTTGTGGAACAAGAATAAAAGAATCCATCCAAGCAACCTTCAACAAGGGTTACCTACTTAGGCCTGGATTCAGAAAATGGGAACTTTTTCTGTAAGAAGCTTGATTTTCGTCCAAGGAAGCCTCTTGCAACCCGAAAGATCCCAGAAAGACAAAGAAAGAACTGATTTCCAAATTTTTTTATACATCCATACAAGAACGTCAATAAGATAATTTTAAAAAAAGATTAAAAAATTATTAGCCATCAGACAAAAAATGCCGTCATAAAAATAAAACATTAATAAAAGAAAAACGTGTTAAACTTACCCTAGCGCACAGAGAACAAAATATGTCTACAGACTAAAAATCAATATTATTTACAATATTATTAACAATATTTTTTCTCTTTATTTTATGGTGTATTCAATTTGCCTATGTGGTATGTTCTGATAAACATCAGAATTCTTCAAGTTCGTGGAAAACACTAGTTCTAAAACACAGAATTTTCCATTTAATCTCTTCATAGGCATTCCCACATACATAGAGAAATGACTTAACTTTAATAGAACACACTCCATTCTTTTTTCAGCTATAGGAGAGACGGAATGTATCTTGGAGACTTCAATAAAACTAAATTACTGACATCCATCCTGGAGTAGGACGCTCATGACAAACCATTGGTCCTTCATTTCTTGCTCTGAGGGGCACAGAAGGGCTCTTAAGGGCCACGGGACTGATCATTGGAATACTCGCGGGTCTTTGCTGCAGAAAAGGGGAAGTGGCTTCTGCAGGAAGGAAAGGGAAGTTGAAGTTTGGGTTCCTTTAGTCTGTTAGAACCATCTAACAGAGGTATATTTTCGAATTTTCTCATTTCTGTGATCTTGTTTTAGATTTCCAAATGCTTCTCTTCGAAGAGCTTTAGAGTATCAGAATTACTGTATCAGCCTTTTCTGTGTCATAGATGTCTTTCTGTCTCGTCGGGTGCAGAAGCAAGGGGATTATTCTAAATAAGTAAAATATTAAAATTATTTTGCAAAGTAAAAGGTATATCCGAGTTTATTACAAGCGAGAAATTTGTTATCTTATTTCATAGAAGAGAAATGTCAAAAATTTTCAATATGACAATAATCAAAAATAAAATGGTAAAATTTAATAGGTTTAATATTTGATACGTTAAATCTTCATTCCCTTATAATACAAAATGTTCCCTTCATTCCTTTGTAATATACAAATGTAAAAGATAACATAACGGAGTGAAATCACATGAATTTCCAGTCACACTGTAAACATCACTGCGAATGTATCTAGATGCAAGTTGTCTTACACTGTGATGTGACGTCAAGTCCTTCCTCGAGACCTATTGTTCACACTTCTACTAAAAAAGAATAGGATTACAATATTTGATGCCAAGAACAGTCTTGTATTTATGATGTGAAAGTCTGAATTCTTCCTATTCCCTTTTTGTTATTTGGTTTTTATTTAATATTCACAAAGAATAACGACTGTGATATTGTAGGCGGTTTTTAAGTGTTTTATATTGTTCTGTTAAGCGTTTTATATTGTTCTGTCTGTCCGCCACGAGAACTGTGGCCGCCAAAATGTCTAGTTTACGGCGATCACTATAGAAACAGGTTATCGTAAGAAGAATCCATTTCTAGTAGGTAGAAGTTAATTCAAATGTGCTACATTGGCGCATTTATTGCCAAATGGGCTATACATGATAACCAATAAGACGAATGATCAACTACTCTTTTTTACCACCGCAATCTGGCGCCAAGAATAAAATAAAACTCCGACTTCCATCGGATTCCTCCTATTCGAAATGGATCTTCCCTAGCATAACCAGTTGCTATAGCGACCGCCGTAGCCTAGACATTTTGGCGTCCATAGTTCTCGTGGCTGACAGGCAGTATATACTGCAGAGAATTTATTTATTTATGCATATCATCTTAATTAATTTATTTATTGCTATCTTTTTACATGTTTATTTTGTTGATGGTATTGTAATATTGTTCCCGAGCATTTTATAGTAGTAAAGATGATGCAGTTTGCAACCATTAAAATTTATCGTAATATTACTATTCTTTTCTTCTTTCAAAAAATGGTCAGTTCCATGACAGAGATCGAAACGAAAATTAATAATCAAATGGATTTCATTGACATGAAATCAAACTTTTAATAGGATCATGTTAACCTGAAAAAATAAACAAAATGAGGTAAAATTTCATAGTGGCAGTGAAGTTGTTTTATTTATTAATTTTAATTTTCGTAAGTAATTCGATAGGTGTCGAAATGTGTATAACCACAAGATACGGGAAGCGTAGAAAAATGACGAAGGAAATTATTTCTTTCATTTGAATGAAATTTATCTATTTTAAAAATTAATTTCGATTAGTTAATATACTTTATTAGCATTTAAATTATTTTACAATCCAGCTTTCTTTATGTGTATTGTCATGAAATATTGAACAACGACGACTCTCTGTTGTAGTATATTTTATTTAAATGCTTAGAAAAAAATCTAAAGCAAATCTAACGCTTAAAAGGTGGATGAAATTTTAATGAATTAGTCTCTTACCTAACATTGGTAAAAAGTAATTATTATTGTTATGACTTCATATTCAATCTGTAATCGCGCATGCATCGCATCAATTCCTCATCTACTTCCTGTTTCATTATGTAGTGTATGATGTAATTGCTTTTGTAAATAATAAATTATTCTTTCTCTTGCTTCGGTCCACGGATGTTGAATTTACTTTAACAATTATCATTCACAAAATTGTGATGAAAACACAGTTTACCGTGTCATCATTTTTTGCGAAAGCATAGAAGCTTCTTATATTTACTTTTATATTTGATTTAATTTGACTAAATTTTTAATTCTCTACTTAACAACTTTTATTACTTTTTTCAAGATTTTAAATAATAAAATAGTTTTACTACGTAGTTAAGTTACTTTATTTAGTGAACGCAATTTAAATTAATTAATTTTCCTTTTTCTTGTTCCTTAAAACCGAAGACATCTTTTTATATCTGTTGTATAAGTAATGCAAAAATGCATATAAGGGTTCGAAATTCGTCTCTTCATTAATCTAAAGTCTAAAATAATGTATTTAATGCAACAATTTTAAGTTCGTTTTAAATTAACATACATTTTTTTATAAATGTATTTTAGCATCATCTTTTTTTTAACAATGGAAACATATATATGAATTAAGTTTATCTGTGTCAAGTTTAATTCAACGGAGAAAAAAACTTACGCTTACAATGTCTTCGAAATAATAACAGAAATGAAAACAGAATGTAGTAACAATAAAACAGAACGAAAATGTCGAAAGAAACTTAATCCCGGGTTTCTACTCGGAATTTATATAAAGGATACAATTTGAACTAAATAGGCGTCATAATAGGCTTAGTATTATATCTTTTGTGTTATTTTATACTACTTCCGAGACAAAATTGCACTTTTCTAAGCAAACAACTTCAGCTTTGTAATCTTATTTATAACTACAGCGATTCATATTTAGAATTTTAATAAGCAGTGGATTTGCAATTTGGGAACTTACTTCTCAGAGTTGTTCATTCATTTTTAGGATATTCAAGACAATGCTCTTGTTTTGACGTATCCCAAAATAATATTAAATTAGTACTAATTTCAAAGATTAAACTTGATATGTTTCAGTTTAAAGCCGTTTTTAACACTTCCCTAAACAGAAGATTTGGATTTGTAGGAAATTTGCATTAATCAGGAAAAGCATACAGGGACACAAAATGTGCATTAATTATAATTTTTATTGTCTTCGAATTCAGCCCCATTATCACAGGATATTCTACGATATCTCCACGATTTTGTTCGATATTCTGAATGCCGCACAATATCGGAAGATATCGTAGCAATATTGTAGAGCATTTTGTGCTAATAGGGAACGATAAAGTAGTTTGATTGTCAAAAGATTCAACCTCGAGAATTTGAGGAGTCTCCATGTTTTAGACATTTTTGAATTCTGTCTGTGCGTGTATTTGTGAACACCAAACCCCTCTATTGGAAGTCTGTCTATTCGTCTGTGTGCTAGTGAATTCAATTACGCAGAGATTGATAGATAAAATTTTATTCATGGTTTTATTATCATAATTGTAGAATGGGATCCAATTTTGAATCATGATCTGGTTAACTTTCTGCCGATTCGTGCATCTGCGAGTGCGATAACTCAAAAATGGAACGAGCTAGACGAATGAAACTCGGCATGTTGTCTTTATTTAAAAATTAGGATTTGTACCAAATTTTGGACCTAAGTACCTTTGCCAAATCCGTCGAAGGAAAGTCCGAGTCCGTCATCCGTGAACACATTAGATTACATTACACGACCTGCATCCCCGTGTGTAGAGCCATTTCACTCCTTTCCGGTTTGGTTGGATGGAGGTGAATTTTATTTTTTTTAGAAAGGACAAAAACAAATAACAGGTACAAAAACAAATAATAATGAAAAAAGAAACATACACTGGACAGAACAACATAAACAAAACAAAATGGAAAAAATAAAAATAAGTAGAGGAAAAAAAGAAGAGTCATAAGTAGTCGGAAGTGCGTGTCAGTCTGGGTGGATGCGTGCTCAATGATTATCCTCTACAATGAGATTGTTCTCATCACATATGAAGCGCATTAGGAGTCGAAGTCGGGTTCTTCAAAAGTTATCCGTGAGAATGTTTTTCAGCCATGGTAATTTAAGTGGCACTGTTGGAGTTTGGAAATGCCAGGAGAGAGTAAACCGACATTTTGTGGCATAGTGCATTGGATCTCCTTTTCCTCCGCACGAACAGCTGTCATGTGTTCGAAGATTGAAGGGAAAGGCGCGTGTCCTGGTACGAACATTATCTCTTCTTTATTCCATCCTACTGGCTTGTTTGTGACCCTAGGCACCATAGCGTGTGTACTGCTGCCAGTTTCGCCTATATCCCAGTTGTCTTGCCAGATGCTTAAAACAGCTGACATTATCTCAGATTTCAGCTAGGAAAATGGCTTAGGGAGAAAGAAAGGGTCGCCTTTTGTGATGGCTTCTTTGTCTAATTGGTCTGCGCATTCATTAAACTTAAAACTGCAATGAACTAGATAGTGGAAATTTTGCATATGGTTTCATCACCAAAATTGTAGATTTCTGTCAAATTTTGGACCGAATTCGTCAGCGGGAAGATTGTCTGTCTAATACTCAAATCTACAAAGCGCTAGACAAATGGAATTTTGTATTTGATCTGATCACCAAAATAGTAAGTTTGTGAAAAATATTGGACCCAATCGGCCATTGGCAACAGGCCCAATATATACATTTGATTTTTTGCATTATACTACAAAGTTAAACATAAAACCATATCGTTACCTATACTTATAAAAGGCAATGTTTGCGTGTGTGTGTGCGATGTCCAGACAAATCTATCACACTTACATCTATGAAATTTGGCACACAGGTAGACGTAATGGTAACTCATCGCACCTCGAAGCCAGAATTTTAAAATTTAATCTAGAAAATTTTTTATTTAATGTTTTGGGTAATTTTTGGCACGTTTATGGCTGTAGCATCTTTTCTAATGATCTTTGAAAAACAATCAATGTATCATCGGATACAACAAACAATTTCCGTTCGAATGAAGTTTGTTTTGAATTTCCAACATAACTTAATGATTTTTGAGAAATTTTTAAATAATAATCACTTTTATGGTAATTTTTGATAAGTATTTCTTCAAATTCTCGCATCTGACGTTCTAACAAATCTATAATTTTCATTTTTTTCAGCTTATAACTGGAACGTTTCTGTCAGATTTAAAACAAGAACGGTTAAAATATCTTATTCCGTTTTCTTTCAAATTAATTTTCCCTGATCAGTTCAAACAGTTTTTTTGCTAGCGAGAGTTTTTCCGGACGATCCCAGAATGCATTGTTGCTTCCTCGCAGGAGGTGACGTAATATGATTTTATTCCCAGCATGCATTTCAACAATCCGATTCCTTCCGGTGACGTCATTACATTCGTGTCATTGTCGAGAAGAAAAATAAGCGGGAAAATTAATAATGTGTGCTTTTTTTTTGCTTTGATTTTGTTTTCAAAACTTTGTCTTGTCATTGTGGGCATTTTTTCCCCATTTTTTCGAAGTCCTGGTTCCACGGGCAACGCCGTACACGTACTGATAGTGATATTTAAATCCAATTTCCACTTCATCCACAAGCTTGATTGTTTTCGTTTTAATTGCTGTGACTGTTTCTTTAAAAAACTGAAAATAGTTTTTGGTTGACATATTGTTGAAAAAAGAACATTTCATATAATAGGATCGACTTTTTCAAAATAAATTCCGACAAAAATAAATTGCTGCATAATTTCAACGAAGAATAAGATTAGAAGAATTGAGTGAAAATTGTTTTCCAAAATACCTTCAAGTTAATCCCCATTTAATTTGCCAGATTTAAAATGAAAAGTATCATGCGTATCTAAAGAATTATGTTGAAATAAAATCTACAATATTAATAAAAGCACGAATTCAAATTATTATTCAAAATACATTATGTGAGGCCATGCATGTAGTTTATAGTCTCAAATACTTAAAAGAGGATTTCATCATAACTATAGAACTGAAAGACAAATATATTATATTTAAAATTAACTAACACATTTTATCGAAGGAATTTGGTATGATGCATATTATTTGCGTCTGCGTTTTGGAAATGTACGGCGAATAAAAAATCATCTGAATTAATAAGATGACGAAAATAAATTTCAACCTGTTTACTGAGTTTTGATGCAATTACCAAAAAGAAATGAGCTGCACATTCTTGCATTTATCGTTATTCTCTTTCGTTTCTGTCAGATTTAAAACAAGAACGGTTAAAATATCTTATTCCGTTTTTTTAAAATTAATTTTACCCTGACCAATTCAAACAGTTTTTTTGCTAGCGAGAGTTTTTCCGGACGATCCCAGAATGCATTGTTGCTTCCTCGCAGGAGGTGACGTAATATGCTTTCATTCCCAGCATGCATTTCTACAGTCCGATTCCTTCCGGTGACGTCCTTACATTCGAGTCATTGTTGAGAGGAAAAATAAGCGGTAATGTACTACACTACGGCGAATAAAAAAAGGATCTGAATTAATAACATGACGAAAATTTACTTCAACCGACTTTGCTATTTACTGAGTTTTGATGCAATTACCAAAAAGAAATGAGCAGCACATTCTTGCATTTATCGTTATTCGCCTTTTCCCCACGACATATAGCAATAATTAGTAGCTAACTTAGTTGAAAGATCAATTGGGATATATCGAAGGAATTTTTTTAAAGGGTGAAATTTCACCCACCAATTTTGAGGGATAGAGGTAGTATTTAAATTCTATTTGAACTGTTTAATATTTTATTCGATACCTGTTCTCTTTCAAAAGACAGCTAGTTTTTTTTCTCTAAATATTGAGAAAATTATAGAAAAGGAACTAGACCTATCTACTGTCAGATTTTCTTTTTCCTATAATAATAGGAATAAAACTATACCTATCTACTGTCAGATTTTTATTTTCCTATAATTATGGGAATAAAACTAGACCTATCTACTGTCAGATTTTCTTTTTCCTATGTACAAAATGATGAATTCATCCATGAAACATCTTGGAGGTCCTGTAAAGTTAACTGAAAGACGCGTGTAGAAATAGGAAGCTTATTTATATTTCCAAACGGACTTTTAGAGTATTAAAATGAATTGCCGAACTGTTTTTCATTTTTCATTTTATTCTTTAATCATTTACGAGTAGTCATTGTTTGATATTAAAATACAAAGCAATTCATTTGATTTAATTTCGCAATTTGTTTTATTTTAAACTAGCAGTACGCGCACGGCGTTGCCCGTGGAATCAGGACTTCAATAAAATGAAAAAAAAGGATGCCCATAATGACACGAAAAAGTTTTGAAAACAAAATCAAAACAAAAGATACACATCGGATTGTAGAAATGCATGCTGGGAATAAAAGCATATGACGTCACCTGCCGCGAGGAAGGTCACTCGTCCGGAGAACTCTCGCTGTTAAATCTCTCTAGCAAAAAACTGTTTGAACTTATCAGGGAAAAATTAATTATACAAAACGAAATAAGATATTTTAACCATTCTTGTATTAAATCCGATAGAAATGTTCCATTTATAAACGGAAAAAAAATGAAAATTATAGAGATGTTAGAACGTCAGATGCGATAATTTGAAGAAATCTTTATTAAAAATTGCCATAAAAGTGACTATTTTTCAAAAATTTCTCAAAATTCAGTAAATTAAGTTAGACGTACAAAACAAACTTCATTAGAACAGAAAGTGTTTGTTCTTTCTGATGGTGCAACTGCTTTTATCGTACAATTATTTGAAGCCATGCTATTGAGAAATGAGTGCGAAAAATCACCCAAAAGAACACAAAATATTAAATAAAAAATTTCTAGATTAAAGTATGTTACATTAGTAAACATCTGTTCAAAAGTTATTATTAATAATAATAAAACAACGATTCTTCTGGAAACAGAAAAAGCTGACGCGAATTATATATTTTGTTTTTTGCTAAGGGTAAAACAATCGTTTTTAAAAAATGTTATTAAACGGAAACGTTTTCACACATAGTTATAAATCATACAGCTCATGTTTTCCTAGATCATGGCATGGGGTATCGTTCAAAGCCATGCTTCTACTAATAGCTTCTCTGATCTATATAACTTATTTTAAAGCCGCTGATATCCTGGACTTATCTGGATGATATGATTAATGTCGAATTTTGATGTGAACATTTTTCGTAAATTTTAGTTTCAATCATATAACAAAGATGACACATCTGAGCTTTTATTCCAATTTGCAAATTTCCACAGCAATATCCAGAAACAGTACATTTAAAGCGCCTCATCATGCCGGATCTTCGACGTAATTTGATTAAGTCTCGATTCATCCATATCGAAGCTGATATTATACATTAGAACCAAATTAATTAAATTAAAAACCATTAAATCCAAATGGCGAATCAATTGCAGAAATGTAATACTGTACAATTGAAATAAGAGCAATTTCTATTACTTACAATAAACAAGAATCATAAATATGTAAACAATGAAGATTAATATATCAAATAAAATCTAAAAGAGTTTATTGTTATGATATTCTGAGTTACAAACATAGAATTTAAGGAATTTTTCAGAGATTCGTATGATGATAAAATCGCAAATTCACTAAATTATATTTGTGCAAAATCAAGACAAAAAAGGTTATTATTTTTAAGCAAGTTATTTCCATGTCTCAGCAACAATATCATGTTGACTAGCAGGTGCTTTTTAATCTCAGCAGCAAAATATCAATATTATATTTTTGTCTGAGTTTCTGCTTTAATTTTATTAGGAACTAGCCGCTCTCGCTCAGCACTGCCCCTGACACCTCGCTGCTTCGAGGCTCTCAGCCACTACTTTTTTTTTAGTTTTAAATACTGCATGAAGATCAATGGAACAGACCAAAAAATCATAATAGATTTAATATTCTTTGTAGACAACAGAGTTGTAATGTTTTGTATAACTTTCTAACGAATTTCGGCATGAAAATCTTCAGATCCATAAATACAGAATGATTCGCCCTAAATGAACAGTTTCCATCACCTACAATAAGTATTTTACAATATTTTTGACACACCATTTTGATGGAACTGTTGGGATTTAAAATAATATGGTAAAACCCTTAGACAGTTGGGCATCCCAAACCACCCGACGAATTTTGACAATTTGTATTTCATATGAAAGCTTATGACATGTCATCAAGGGTCGTCTGCCCCCCATTTTCAAACGAAATCGAAAAAACATTTCTCCACCATACATTCTCTATATGTTTTTCTATTTCGTTCGAAAATGAGTGTGGGGGTGGTAGACGACCCTTGATGACATCTCTAGACGTCGTAAGCTTTCATATGAAATAAAAATTATCGAAATCTGTCGAGTGGTTTGGGGCTGGTGACCCTTGAAGATATATCTAGACGTCGTAAGCTTCCATATGAAATAAAAATTATCAAAATCCGTTGAGTGGTTGGGGCTGGCGAACTATCTGAATGTTTTACCATATTATTTTAAATATACAGATACGAGTTTCATAAAGAATTAACTGAGTGGAAGTAAGATTATTCCGTGCTAAAACTCTACATGACAGATTATTTCAAAGCATTTAACTGAATTAAATCTTAGACGAATCTCACAGTTACACACGTTATAAATGCAGTGACGACATTTTCTAACTGTTTAAAGCACAATACCAAGTTTCGATAATCAAGTTACTTAACAAGTATTTCTTACAAGTTAATCTAACTACAGTCTTCTCGATAGTTTCAGCTCTGCCTAACACCAAATGTCATCTTAACAAGTAACGCTTTCGCGACCGAACCATTAGCCGAACTCAGGCCGAAGTGATCGCCAAGTGTTAGACTAATGAAGCAGTATGGGTTTCGGATTACACTGACAAACGACAGAATTGCTTCTCACTTATTTAAACAGCATTTCATTGTAACACTCAATTAGACCATTTACCTACCTTTAACTTCATTAGCCAACATTTACTGATCACTTGAATGTTCTCATTCACAATTCACGCTTATTGGAAAAGACACTGATGAAGAGTCAATTTATTCTCCCTGTATGATTGCCTAACTTTTTATACATTAAATAGATGTTCATATTTACATTGTCGTATATACCAATGTATATAGGGTGTTCAGAAGAGTCGTTTACAAAATTCAAGGGTAGGTCAGATGTGAGCCATTTTTGCAAGAGAACATGGGGTTGGAAACGCAAAAGGGGACCGCGACAGAGAGCTCTTTGTCAGCGATTTAAATAACAGAGAAGGCAGTTTGTGGAGTTTACGATACACACTTACATCGTTCCTCTTAGGAACGCTAAACTGTTTGCCGCCACGAACGGCGATGAGAGCACATTTGATTTGGATGCGTTTAAAAATTTTTAACGAGTGGCAAGCGCGCATGCACACAAATTGATCTTTTCATTGGTGATTTGCACATCACTCTATATTGTGCCTCGTTTCGATTGGACTGTTTTGTTCAACTCTTCGATGTGATTGGTCGATAAATTCGAATTTGAATAGAACTTCGTTTGGAATTCTTCGGATTGAATATCGGCTCAGTACCGTGTATGTTATTCTGTGTGTTTCGTTTATCAATGAATAAGCGAAGCTACGAGTATTCCTCTATGCTGAAAGCGAAGCCTTTGATATTTTTAAAGTTATCTTTGACGTTTTTAAAAAAAATATCACACAAAACTGCCACTATTTACATAGAAAGAGTTAAATTTTATATAGGAAGCAGTGTAAAAATTACACAAAAAATAAAAAGGAAATACTTTTGAAATTTACATAAATTTCACATCTTGAAAAATTTAAATTTTCCTTTGAAACTCATCGTGTATAAAAGCCTATATAGCATATATTTTACCTGATTTCACTCCCGAGCAAAGATTCCATTATAAGTATGTTTCATTATTTCCATTCCGTTTTAGTATTTTTAAGATAAATTTAGACGCTGTATTTTCTCTACTACTCGATTCAGAAAATAAATTAATTAGTTTATATGTTTTAATTGTGAAAAATAATGTGATGCTAAAAATGCATTTGAAAACAATTTTAATCTATAATTTAAAACAAAAATTAAAATAGCTGCATTAAATTTATAATTTGACACTTGAATTCAAAGGCAGACCAATTTAAAACGTTTAAATTTTTAAAGGTTTTTTTCATTATTTATACAACAGGAATTAAAAGATCTTTTTAGAAATAGAAAACTAATTAATTTTAGAAAACTAATAAAATAGAAAACTAATTAATTTTAATTACGTCTACTGAACGAGGTAGAAAAATTACTCGGTGAAACTGTATGAAACGATTTTATCATTCAATATCTTGAAAGAAAAAGCAAAAAAAGTTTTGAATTAGTGAATTAAAAATTTAGGCGAATAAAAGCAAAGATTAGAAGTAATTACAAGAAGCCTCGCCCCCCCTGAAAAGAAACGTCAACAGGGTAAATTACGTTACATAATTTCGTTAATTATATTAATTACTTTTTACGAATATTAGGTATTAAGTTCATTCATTAAAATTTCACCCACTTTTTGAGAGATATATTTACTGAAGAATTTTGCTAAGTATTTTAATAAAATATGCTGCAAAAAATAGCTATCGTGGTGTTTTATTTGAAGACAAAGCTGACAAAAACGATATATATAGAGAAATAATTTGAATTATAACGAATCTTATTCATTTACTAGAATCAATATTTCCAATCGATAGATTTCATTGAAATGAAAAAAAGAAACGGTTTCTTTTTCATATTTTTTGGTTGTATACATTTTGACATCTGTCATAGTACTTAAGAAAGTCAAGAAAAATGAAACTTTTAATACGATTTTAGTATTTCTCAGAAAGATATTAAAACAAAGGTCAATGAATAATTTTAGATATTTCATTTAAATTTTACTTGGTTAAATGAAATATTAAAAAATTAATTATTTATTATAAAAATAATCATTATCCTAATTTTAAAAAATAAAGAACAAAATTTAAGAATTTCTTATATCTCATTCGTAGTCTTGTATCGCATTTTGTGAAAGAAGAAGAAGAGAAATGATGTTACGATAAATTTTAAACGTTACTCATTGATTATTGTTTACTAGCTGTTACCCGCGACTTCGTGCGCTTAGAATTTGAATTATTCTTTTTTTTAATTCACGAATGTAAATGTTTTGTTGCATTTTGAAAGGGGAAAGGAAAAGTTCTGACGGTTGATAATACTTAATTGGACGGCTGACAGGAGTGTACAGTACATGTATGCTGATATAGTTATGTAAATTGTTTATATATGATGATATACTTTTGTATACCACGTTATTTGCACGGATGTAGAGGTTGTGTGGGCTGTACACACGTGAACAGGCCACATATAGTTGCCCATGGGGAAAATATGGTTTTTCCAAATGTACGCCTGCCACTTTCAGTGTTTGGTCCTGAGCCTCGCAAATGATATTTTTACAGGGATTTGTTACCTTTTGAACTGAGATGATAAATTCTTCGGTGTTATCGGAAGGCGTGGAATTAAAACACTCCCTCTTCTCCCTATATCAGTCATAAAACACTCTCTCTTCTCCCTATAT
>BGPR01001597.1:33274-59867 GCA_013235015.1 Araneus ventricosus | reverse complement strand
CTTCTCCCTATATCAGTCATAAAACACTCTCTCTTCTCCCTATATCAATCATAAAGCACTCTCTCTTCTTCCTATATCAGTCATAACAGTAGCTTTCACGACGTTTGTACCTAGGTGTGTAATTTGTAACCGTGTGCCATTGCGCAGTCTCGGTATATCGAGGTTACGTATTAGTAGTACCTGGCACACCGACTATCAATCTAGGCTTGTCGGAAGGTGCCCCTGACAATTCTAAGTTGTTGAAGAGCTCTACAGAATATGATGTTTCTTGTTAATGTCCGTTACCGTATCTCCAGAAGGATATTATGTAATATCTCACTGTGAAAATTAAACAAAACATCGAGAGAATAATTCACTAACGTCATTGGATCACTGTGTAACCGTATTAAAAGCTGTAAATGCTACCACAACAGGAAACCGGAAGTGTAAAGTCTCCTTTGTTGTTAATGGTCAAAGAAAGCAATATTTTCTTATATTAACTTTAACACTGGCAAAGCCCGCGCGCGAAACAGAAATTTGGCTTGAATTTATTTCTATAAGAATAAAAAGACTTGTTAGAAATTACGTTACAAAAATATTTTTAAGCCTTAATAACAATCAGAGAAAACATTTCATCGCAATGTAATTAATAGCATTAATAAGATCATTTTCTGGTCTTTAAAATGGCATAAAAAGAATTGTTGTCTAATAAAGATTTCAGAAGTTATTGGCAAAAAACGTCTAAGCAATAGGCTTAAAAACGTCTAATGTTCGTTATTTAATTAAATATCTTAAGAACTAATTAACTCTGAAAGTTGAAAATAGCACCTTGTGTGTAAATTTCATGTCGCTAACGTTCACCGCTTAGGAGGAGTTCTTGTGACCGACCAATCGACCGACAGACAGACAGATACATGTAATTTCTGCCTTGTTTTATAGATATTTATAAACATAAGCAAAATTTTCAGAAATAAAGATAAATTAGTTCAAAGTCTAACCGTTTCCTAGCAGCGAAGTAGGTATAAATTAACGTTATTTCAAAATCGTCTGCACGTAAAAAATGATCAAACTTTAAAAAATAAATAAAAATTGAAGGAAAACTCTCACAGAAATAAAATTAATATCATTGAAAAGGTAAAATTTCTTACTTTAAGATGGTATAAAAATAATTTTTATCGGACTATTTGTTCCGAAGTTACAGCAGAAAAAAGGATTACGTGATAGTTTATTTTAAAAATAATTTATTCCACATGTTTTCGCATTCCTGAAGAATCACGTGACAGTTGAATGAAAAATAAAAATCTTCATCGAGAATCGCGGAGTCAATGGGCTTTCTTTGTTAACTATTTTTAATCTGTAGTCAAAAATAATTAATTTAACGTCATTTCACCTAGCCTATGTCCGTTCTTGGGTTTCAAGCTACAACTCTGCCAATTTTCATCCAAATCGGTTTTGTGGTTTGGTCGTGAAAGCTTAACAAACAGACAGACAGACAGAAAGACAGACAGACAGACAGACAGACACACACACTTTCGCATTTATTATATTACTAGCTGTTACCCGCGACTTCGTGCGCGAAGAATTTGAATTATTCTTTTTTTTAATTCACGAATGTAAATGTTTTGTTGCATTTTGAAAGGGGAAAGGAAAAGTTCTGACGGTTGATAATACTTAATTGGACGGCTGACAGGAGTGTACTGTACATGTATGCTGATATAGTTATGTAAATTGTTTATCTATGATGATATACTTTTGTATACCACGTTATTTGCACGGATGTAGAGGTTGTGTGGGCTGTACACACGTGAACACGCCATGTATAGTTGCCCATGCGAAAAATATGGTTTTTCCAAATGTACATCTGCCACTTTCAGTATCTGGCCCTGAGCCTGGCAAATGACATTTTTACAGGGATTTGTTGCCTTCTAAACTGAGATTATAAATCCTTCGGCATTATCGGAAGGCGTGGAATTAAAATACTCTCTCTTCTCCCTATATCAGTCATAACAGTAGCTTTCATGACGTTTGGACATTGGTGTGTAATTTGCGACCGTGTGCCATTGCGCAGTCTCGGTATATCGAGGTTGCGTATTAGTAGTGCTGGCACCCGGATTCAATCTCGGCTTGTCGGAAGGTGCCCTGACAATTCTAAGATGTTGAAGAGCTCTACAGTATATGATGTTCCTTGTTAATGCCCATTACCGTATCTACAGATGGATATTCTGTAATACCTCACTGCGAAAATTAAACAAAACATCGAAAGAATAATTCACTAACGTCATTGGATCACCGTGTAACCGCATTAAAAGCTGCAAATGCTACCACAACAGGAAACCGGAAGTGTAAAGTCTCCTTTGTTGTTAATGGTCAAAGAAAGCAATATTTTCTTTTATTAATTTTAACACTGGCAAAATCCCGCGCGCGAAACAGTAATTTGGCTTGAATTTATTTCTATAAGAATAAAAAGTATTGTTAGAAATCACGGTAAAAAATATATTTGAACCTTTATAGCAATCGAAGAAAATATTTCATCGCAATGGCATTAATAGCATTAAAAAGATCGTTTTCTGGTCTTTAAATGGCATAAAAATAATTGTTGTCTAATAAATATTTCAGAAGTTATTGCCAAAAAACATCTAAGCATTAGGCTTAAAAGCAGCCAATTTTCGTTATTTAATTAAATATCTTAAGAACTAATTAACTCTGAAAGTTGAAAATAACACCTTTGACCTAAAAATATGCTCTAGAATGCCGTGTGTAAATTTCACGTCGCTACCATCCACTTTTTAGGAGGAGTTCTTGTGACCGACCGATCGACCGACAGACAGACTGATACATGTAAATTCTGCCTTATTTTATGGATACTTATAAATGTAAGAAAAATTTTCAGAAATAAAGGCAAATTAGTTCAAAGTCTAACCATTTCCTAGAAACTGAGTAGCTATAAATTTGAGTTATTTCAAAATCGTCTGCACGTAAAATTTAAAAAATTAATAAAAATTGAATGAAAAGTGTCACAGAAATAAAATTGGTATCATTGAAAAGGTAAAATTTTTATCTTTAAGATGGTATAAAAATAATTTGTATCGGACAATTTGTTCGGAAGTTACAGCGGAAAAAAGGATTACGTGACAATTGATTTTAAAAATAATTTATTCCACATGTTTTCGCATTCCTAAAGGATCACGTGACAGCTGATTGAAAAATAAAAATTTTCATCGCGAATCGCGGAGTCAATGGGCTTTCTTTGTTAACTAATTTTAATCTGTAGTCAAAAATAATTAACTTAACGTAATTTCACCTAGCCTATGTCCGTTCTTGGGTTTGAAGCTACAACTCTGCCAATTTTCATCCAAATCGGTTTTGTGGTTTGGTCGTGAAAGCTTAACAAACAGACAGACAGACAGACAGACAGACAGAAAGACAGACAGACAGACAGACAGACACACTTTCGCATTTATTATATTATTAAGGATTACTACAAAATACTCTGGAAGAATATTACAATTCTTTTGACGAAATAAATATATAAATTGATAGAAATAAATTAATTAAAATGATACATATGAATAAATAAATCTTACAAATCTGCACTATTTTATTTAATACTGCTTATTAACATTATCTACAGTATCTTTACGAACAAAAGCCTAAATTTCCTGAACTATGCAACCGATGTGTTGTAGTCAATGGAATGGACAAGGGTTTGGTTCATTTAACCGATTGTAGCTAGAATGGTGTTTGCAATATTGCCGGTTATTGGCGGCAATTCGATGTTGCACTTTTCCGATGTTTCGTCCCTTGTTCCTATTGCTAAAAGATATTGTACGATATTTCCACGATGTTGTTCGATATTCTGAATGCTGTAGAATATAGTGAAGATATCGTAAAAATATTGTAGAGCATCTTGTGCTAATAATTGTACGTCCTACCGCCAGGAGAAAAACCCTGAACGGAGTTGCCCCACGTAGACGAGTCGAAGAAAGGAGAGAAACGCATATAAAATGAACCGCAACATTTGGCAAACTAAGTGCTCTTCGTTAGGAGAGAATTCGTTTTCGACCGAAGTACAAAGCGAAATCAGACATCCACCGGTTCTATCTGCGCCAAACGAAATGAAGCCCTTTTCTTCACCCCCAAAATGCAGTGGAATATCCCGTTTCCATAACGACCGCCACCGGGATGTCTAGTGTCTGGGGGTTTTCTCGTGGCGGTAAGACAGTAGGTCAACATTAAATCTAGATATCCTGATCGAAATTATGTTAGCTTAACCTATTGACTACGGATTTTTAAAAAATTTATCCAATTTTCTATGCAAATGAAGGTAATAGACTCCAAATAAACAAAGTTGAATGTTTGGAGGCTTTTTTCCGCTCCGAGTGGATTTTAAACCAAAGACTGAGACATAATAGTCCCATAACCAAAACACATTACATTTTTATGCATGAAACATGATTATTATTGGTTATTGCGAAGACCTTTTTATATATTTACAATATTTTATCAATATTATAGCAAAAAAGTGTCTATTGCTTACCGATAGATCAAAACTATCGAACATACATGCACAGAAGAAAAGTGTTCAGTAAACAATGGCTTTTGGAGGGAAAATAGGCTGCGCCATCTAGGTGACTAAAGATGAAATATGCACAGTTGTTCTTGTTCAACAATTGGGAAGTATTTCAATGAGTTTCAAAGTTATTTTCATCCCGGTAGTAATTTTAAAATATGAATGGAATGTATATGTGCCGTTAGTAGTCAAAGGGTTAAAGCCATTTTCTGCATTTTCCGTGTAGATCGTTCAGAAACCTCATAAATTAGGATTTTTTAGCCTGAACGCCTTTTCCTTCTAACCACCACAATTTCGAAATGGTTAGAGATAGGACAGGTTGCTTTAGTGTTTTATGCACAATTAACTACCTCTTCTGTTTGACAGATAAGCGGAAATTAAGTCTGTATAACATAAAAAAATTAGAGTTAAAAAAATTCTGAAGAACATTTTAATTTAA
The DNA here is from genome assembly GCA_013235015.1 of Araneus ventricosus. NCBI lineage: Eukaryota > Metazoa > Arthropoda > Arachnida > Araneae > Araneidae > Araneus > Araneus ventricosus. The sequence continues at coordinate 54,879 of BGPR01001597.1, read as the reverse complement.
AAAATTTAAAATACTTGTTTCTTCAGAATAACTGCCTTTCATGTGCACTTGCTCTGTTCATTTACAGACAGAGAAAACATTTAAAGAGGAATTATTTTGCTTAGAAACATTCTCTAGAAGACATTTGGAAGTCAGACGTATGAAACAAGATCACAGAACTTAGGAAATTTTAAACCAAGTCTCTATCGGCTAGTCCTGAAACGTAACAGACTGAAGGAACCGAAACTTCAACGTCCCTTTTCTTCCTAGAAACCATTGCCCCATTTCGGTAGTCAATCCCCACGGGTATTCCAATGATATGTTCGGTGGCCCTCAACGGCCCTTCAGCGAGCCTCCGAACAGGAAATGAAAGTTCAATGGTTTGTCATGAGTGTCATGACTCCGAGATGGATGTCGGCACTTTAGTTTTATTGAAGTCTCCAAGATACATTCCGTCTGTCCATAGTTAAAAGGGGGGAAAATGACGGGAGGCTGTCTTTTTCAAACAGTCGCTGATGTTAAAGGAGTAGGACTACTTTACTCTACTTAACTACTATGTGACTCTTTTGTTTCTCGAAGTTTCTCTCCCTTACTCGCGATTCTCTTTTGTTGCTCGAAGTTTCTCGAATTCTCTTTGTTACTCGCGGCACTATTTTGATTCTCGAAGTTACTCTCAATTCTCTTGTTTCTCGAAGTCACTCGTGATTCTCTTTTGTTCCTCGAAGTTACTCGCAATTCTGTTTTGTTCCTCTGAAATACTAATGTATGAAAATTGGCGAAATAAAATGAAACTAAGGTTACAATGAAAATTGTGTTATTTCTTAATAAAATACAGTGATAATTTTTCAAATCCTTTTTTTTTTAAATTTTCAATTTTTTTTGTTACTTTTGTTGTTACCCTTTATCTCTAAAATAAGACATTAGTTATGTTTTTAACATGTGTAGTTACCGAGATATAGAGGATCTCCCATACAACGTTTTTTGTGGCGTTTTCGCATGTGAATCAAATTCCTTCCCGAGACCCCAATGAAAGGAACGTAGTGCTACGTTAAAAGAGAGGCCTTTGTTCAATTGAGGTTCATTTAGCTTCCTATACGCGTGGAACTGCCTAAATATAAAGCTGAAATAGCAGGTGGTCTTTTCGACCTGTTTTATGATCCGAAGATGACAAATTTGGTTCTTTATCTTAGCATATTCAGTAGATCAAATGAGTACACTTTTGATGAAATAGGAAAAACTTATTAAAATATTTTTGGTCCAGTGATGACATAGAACAGGTCTGCTGCGTTAATTAAACTGCATTCGCCGTGGGGCTGCATTGTCCTGATGATAAGGTTTCAGGTTTGAAACCCATTTCCACTCAAGAACCGCCGTGTATGTGATCCTCGTGCTGATTAAATTTGGCCGTTGTGGGTCAAACATCATCCCGCTGGTGTGGTGCGGAAGCTTGGAGAGGGGTATACCGGTTCAGGTGTTGTCCTCGTCATCTGACCACAGCTCAAAATGGCTAGGTCCGTCCGAAAATAGCCCTGGTGATGATTCAAAAAGGGCCATTGATATATAACTAAACTAAACTGTGTTCTCTGTTTCTGAATAGCGTTAAGGCAATACTGAGAGAATCCGCACGTTTATCAGATTCTTCAGTGCTAGCAAGCGAAAATAATATGAAGTAGATATATTTACCTGGAATTTAACATTAGCTTATGCTTCGTATATCTCCTTTATTTTTCCATTTATCTATATTTATAAAAGGCAACGTTTGCGTGTGTGCGATGTCCAGACGAATCTATCGCACTTACAGCCATGAAATTTGGCACAGAGGTAGACGAAATGGTGACTCAATGCACCTCGAAGCCAGAATTTTAAATATAATCTAGAAAATTTTTTATTTAATGTTTTGTGTTGTTTTGGGTCATTTTTGGTACGTTTACGGTTGTAGTATCTTTTCTAATGATCGTTGAAAAGCAATCAATCCACCACCGGATAGAACAAACAATTTTCGTTCTAATGAAATTTGTTTTGAATTTCCAACATAATTTACTGATATTTTGAGAAATTTTTAAGTAATAGTCACTTTTATGGTAATTTTTGATAAGGATTTCTTCAAATTCTTGCATCTGACGTTCTAACAACTCCATAATTTTTATTTTCATCTTATAACTGGAACGTTTCTGTCGGGTTACAAGAATGATTAAAATATCTTTTTCGTTTATTTTTAATTAATTTTTCCCTGATAAGTTCAAACAGTTTTTTTGCTAACGAGATTTAACAGCGAGAGTTTCTGTGGACGAGTGACCTTCCTCGCGGCAGGTGACGTCATATGCTTTCATTCCCAGCATGCATTTCTACAATCCGATTCATTCCTGTGGCGTCATTACATTCGCGTCATTGTCGAGAGGAAAATTAAGCGGGAAAATCAATAATGTGTAAATTTTGTTTCCAAAACTTTTTCGGGGCATTGGGGGGATTTCCCCCCCCCCCCCCCATTTTGTCGAAGTCCTGATTCCACGGGTAACGCCGTGCTAGCATGCTTATAATGAGGGAGGGCACAAGAGAGCTCCCTCAACACAAGAGTTTTTCTCTTGGAGCTGGAGTTTAGGAGTGGGATTGTTTTCTAAAAATATTAAATTAAGAAAAATAAATCAATACAAAAATCACTATTCCTTCATTACAATTTACAAGCACACAAACGTTTACGATAACTAAATTTATCCTAGATTTTTAATAACTAGATAAACTATGAATATAAATCGATAAATAAAAGAAGTAAAATCCCGTTTGGACAACGAATATTCGCGAATTTCTATGTAGAAGAAGTCTCACAATTTATTAATTGTTTTGTTATGTATATCTAACAAGAATTTCATCTTCTTGACGTGATTTCAATATTTCTAAATTAAAGTCTATTCTATATATTGCTCCAAAATTATATTAGGCTAGGGAAGCCAATAGAAACATGTATAGGTTTTACTTCTGGTAAGCAGTATCACCGACGTTAGAAGTCAGAAGACAAATAGTGACTCAAAACTTTAAAAAACGCATAAGCGTTTGTTTGGTGTTATTCTTTTAGCGATTATACTTCACTTACAGTATATTCTTTACTATCTATTATTTTATTCTTTTTAAGAAGTTTCGAATGATCTCGAAATATTCTAAATCTGGTCCAAAAAAAAAACCCGAAGCAGAAGTGGCTTACTTTAGAGGAATGGTTTTTTAGTTCAAGCTTGCAGGAATTTTGGATCAAGAAGCCTAAAACAACATTATAGAAATTAGAAAAATTGAAAATATACCTTTGCTGAATAGTTATGAAACGTAGTTGGTTAAAAGAACTGAAACTGCGGTAATATTCTTCTATCTGAATCTACCATCCTATTTCTGCAGCCAAGAACCGGGGGTATTCCCGTGGTTTTTCCCGTCGCCCTTAAGGGTCCATCGGGGAGCCTCTGAGCCGGAAATGAAGGTTCCAGTGTTCGTCATGAGCGTTCCGACTCTGAGATGAATGACACAAATTTACTTCTATTGAAGCCTCCAAGATACATTCCTTATGTCTTATGTTTAAAAAAAAGAACTTTCTGTGGAAGCTCGATTAATTTTCTATGTGTGAGGAATTGCCTAACTAAAGAACTGAAATGATAGACTGTCTTTTGAAACTAGATTTTTGCCATGGAGATGAAGAATGCTGTGTTTCTTCGGAACACATTTTGTAGGCTGACTGAATGCACGAAAAAATCAAGATAACTTTTGAAACATTTCTTGAATCTTCGATAATTTTGAAAGTGGTATTCTTAATGTGTGAATTCATGAACTTCTATGAAAAAATACGTATTTTTTTATTTAAATAAATCTTTTATTTTTTCTCTCCCTATACAATTTAACGCACTGTTCTTGAAAGAAGTTTCTTCCATTTGTTGTTTTAAAAGAGTAGAAAAATTTTTGTTACAAAATCCCGAGAATAGTAAAATCAACAAATCTTATTTCTTATAAACAAAAAAAACCACGGTATTGCAAAAGAGAACTATGGTAAAAATAGTTCTTTTTGAATATGTTAATCGGCGCAGAAAAGAATTTGATCGTGATGTGTGATATTTTCTAATGTATTAAAATAATTATTTTATTCTTATCGAGTTGATTAGAATATTCTCTAAAATCTGAATACGGGCAACAGTCAAACCAGAAATTTGTCGCTTGTTTTGATTTTTTTAAGTTGGGGGAAGTGGGGTAAAACCGGGTACCTGAGATTCGAAGGCGTATTGGAGCTAAACTATTCGACAAAGAGCTTGTCAAATTTTATTAAAATATTCATTGTTTATGGGAGTACAATATATCTTTCCAGAAAAGTCACAGTTTCATTACTTATTTTATCAATGATTTTTTTTTATAAAAGAAGTCAAACTACCCCACTAGTGGGGTAAACCAGGTATACATGTTAACTTTACGGGAAATTAAGGAATTTAGATTTTCAGTGGAAAAGTGGCAGACACTTTTATTTTACATGAAATTTTAAGAATATTAGTTACAAAATCCACATGTAAGGCAGTTGTCTTCTTCTTCCACGCCACTTGCAGCTTTCTTGAGCCCAGTTAAGACAGTTTTTACATTGGATCCACTCTTCTCATTTCTTTAAGTTAGAAAACACATCAACGCAATATAAACAATCATCATCTAATGTGTTTTTATCGCCTTCATCAGAAGAATCATCAATACTGTATATATCCCGATCTTGCGCCACTGGGAGTCCCCGGTTTTACCCCGAGTGCATAGTGTTACGAACATGGAAAGTCGCTTCCCAGCAATGTGAGTCTTATGGTTGGGAAGAGAGTTTTACAGGGGTAAGTATGAGATGACGGCAGCAGCCCCGTCTGGACCCCTGACCTTGGCGACCATTTTGTCGACTCGGCGACAAATTTGGCGACTTTGGCGATGAAATATGGGATCTCAAAGGTGATGAAATCTTCTTGATGTCTCTATTAGCAGAGGAGATATGCTTGAATGTACTAGATGATTCCCTGTGACGTAACGGCCTGCCGCGGGAGACTATATAAGGAGAGCGCTTGGATGACGGAGGGAATGTCGATCGACTGGGATCGCCTTGGAGCGCGAACGCCTTTGGAGTTCTATCCGCTGTGCTAGCTAGTAAGCTGTTAGACGCCGAGCGGTAGTAGTGTTGATCCATTGGAAAGGACTGTAGAGTTTCGTCCGCAGTGCGAGCTAGGAAGCTGGTGAGCTGAGCGCTATTGAAAGTACAGTTATTGTCGTTACTAGTTATTTGCTGACTGTTTGTGTTGCTAAATATCAAAGTGCTGAACTGCTATTACCTGTGAATTGTTGTCTGTTTACATTGGTAATCTGTGCAAGAACTATTGTTTCCTGTATCTGTGCTACGTGTTTTCCTGCATATTTGTGAATAAACCTTCATTCTCCATTATCTTGCGTGTCGGACTGTTTACACCATACACCCACAGATAGACTTTTGTAACAATATGTTATAAAAGACGAAATAGAGCCACGCTACTATTGGACTAAATCGTTATTGCTTGATAGTGTATAATTCCTTAGTAAACATATAATAAGCTGGAATAAATATAATTTTTATAAATGTAATGATTATTCAGTAAGGATAGTTTAAAAACAGAAGAACGTTAGAGAGTTGACGTCTTAAAACAAATTAATCTACACAGAAGCAGTGAATTCAACAACAGCATGACCACTAAGCCATCCTTTTTTCTTGACAAGTGGAGTATAATTCAGAACCTTCTAGCTCAGGGGTCGGCAACCTGCGGCTCGCGAGCCGCATACGGCTCTTTTGATGTAAAGTTGCGGCTCTCCAGTTCCAAGCGAAAAAATTAATAATTTATTATCAAAACCCTTAAAAAATAAGAAAATATATTTTTAAGTACCTAATTTCTCAATAGCTTCTATTTTCATAATCGTTAATTACAAATTGCTACGCTTAACATGATCGTAATGAAATAAATTTGAACTATTGTTTTGTTCTAAGAGATGAGACTCCGTGACCATGTTTATCTTTCAGCCAATTGCATTCCATTTCTGGCTCACACAAACAGCTACTGTCTAGACTCTAGACTCTAGACGTGATGTCAGTCATTCATCTTCGGATAGCGCTGTCGACGTTACGTTGCATGTGTGTTAATGTAATCGCTTGCGGTTTTTGCGAGTCTATTCGCTTGTTGTTTCAAGAAGAATACGATTTAGAAGCGAATTATATTCTCAAAGGTATGTACGCTTATAATATAATAAAATCAGTAACAGAATTGGATTACATATCTGAGGATCGTGTTAGCGAAGTAATAATGGTAAATAAATTGTTTGCCGTTTTAGATAGCTAAGTAAAATTTTTTAAAATCATTTTTTCAGCTCCGCCGCCAGCATGGCAACCTAGTTAAAAAAAGAGAACTGAAGAAGAAAACCGAGAATTCAATCAGGATTGGACGGAGTCGTTTGCATTTATATGCAACACAGACGGCCTTCCGACTTGTCTCATTTGCCACGAAAAACTCGCACACAATAAGAAGTCAAATTTGGAGAGACACTTCACTACAAAACATACCCAGTTTTCGGTAGACCAGGAAGAAATTCCGACCTGCCGAAGCATGCGGAAGAAAACAAAAAAAAATCTGAACAGCAAAAAAAATGCTCTATAAAGACTTAATTATGACCATCAAAGACTCTCTATCATGAATCAAGAATACGAGAACGCGTTCACTAAAAATTTAAAAAGTGCGACTCTGGAAGTCGCAAGTATACAAAACCAACAATCGACATCCACCATCTGACAGGAAAAAAACCTAAAGACCTATTTTTCTTTCTTTCTTTTTTTTTTGACTGTAACTCATAGTCCACATTTTTCTGTCCTATATTACGAGTGGTCCTCTAATCATGTCCTTCAACACAGAATATGTTACATAAGATGCGGATCACCATAGCAAAATTTTTACAATATTATTTACATGTATCCAAGCACTATTCTAGGTACAAAAAACTATAATTTGGCTATTAAGTAAATATAGTTTCAAAATTTAACTCCCTTAACTCCTTGAAATTTACATTAACACAATACAGGTTACAATTTCCAAAAAATTTAAAGACAGCATAGAACACAATATGTTGAACGTTATATGTTTTTTGTTAAACACAATTAATCCAATTGTGAAGTTCCAGAAATAGAATTCTCTGAGTTCCAAATCTCCACATTTAGAAAATTTGCCCATATGTACAGTGCATATTTTGAGAAATATCTTCTTACACAATAAGCATCTAGAATTACCATATTTCCTAAACATTTGGTTATTAACCCCTACAGTCTTCAAAATTCAAATTTGGTAAGGCTATAAAAGTTTGCATTACAAAAAATAACAAACAATTCACAGCAAACAATAAAGAGAGAACAAGTGAAAAGCATAATCAGGAGGAGGACGACACACCAGCCAAGGACTTGGTCAGGACGTCCTGGATGATAATTTTTAGTCCAATTTTTGCTCGTGTATTCAGAATCAATTCCAGAATACCAAGTTGAAAAAAGTTTTTAGGAAAATACTTTTGTCTAACTTCCCTATAAATCTGGCACCCGTAAACATAATGGGAGACAGTTCCTTGATCTCGTCCACACTCACAATCTGGAGATTTGCCAAAAATTCTGTGTTGGTGCACAGGGAAGCACCCATGAGTTGTTAGTATCTGATTTATCAAAAAGTCTCTGTGGCATCTCTTTGTATTTACCTCTGGAAAAATACCGTAGAGGAATCTTGAATTGGGAGAAGACACCCAGCGTGCTTGTCATTCTTGTAACATAGTCAACTTGAGCTGATTTTTAATCCAGGACTTTGGGATATTTACCTTGATATCAACCTCCTCTTTAGTTGTAGCATTTTTGGCTGATAAATCAGCTAATTCATTTCCATATATACCAGTATGTGCACGAACCCAATTCAGTTTAATTTGTGGGTTAACCAATAAAATTTTTCTAAGCTTCATAATTACTTCTGAATGATTTTTTGTTGACTCCAGAGCCATCAATACGGATTTGGAGTCCGAAAAAATGACTATTTTTTCTTTAGTCGGACCGACCTTCTCCACTGCCATTTAAATTGCCACTGCCTCAGCAATAAAGACACTTGCTTCATCGTTCAACCTAATTTCCAACTTCCAAATAATATCTCTAGCCTCGCTCAGGAAAACAATGCCGGAACCAACTCTTCCATTCAATTTTGACCCATCTGTAAATATTTTCTTAAATGTACCGTTCGGGTCTGAGTCCATACTCCAAGAAATACCACCTTTTTCCCATGGAAGGAGATCCAATTTATTTACCAAATCAAAGTCTTGAAAGGAATATTCCTTATCTTTAATATTTACAGGTATTCCTCTATTAAACAAATTAAATTTAGCAACTTCTTTGTCTGCCACAAGATCCAGGGGAACTAATCCAGTCAGAACCTGGAGGGCCTCCGAGGATACGGTTTTGTAAGTTTTTGCTATTTGGACCAGTGCTACCCTTTGAATTTGAATAAGCTTTTGAACTAAATTTAACCGTTTTGTTGAACTAAATTTCAACACCATATAAAATATATTTTTCTATTGCCACTTTGTAGATTTCTTTTAATACTTGGGGTTTAACCCCCCCCCCAGGTTGCTCTTGAAAATCTATATAGTTTATTTTGCAGGTAATTGACTTTTTCTCTGACCGCCTCCAGGTGGGGCCTCCATGTTAATCTTTCATCAAATAACAGACCTAAGTATTTTAATGTCCTAGATTGTTTAATAACTATATCGTTCATTTTCAATCTTGGTACATGCGTAATGTTCTTTTTATAAGGGAACATTATAAACATCGATTTCGTAGGATTTATTTTGAGCTTATATTTGTTTGCCCATGATTCCACCACTTTTATTGGGGTCACCAAACTCTCTGTAAATTTATACGAGACCGTTCCCGATGACATGGTGAGGATGTCGTCTGCAAACATTGTGCACATAATATTCTCTTGTTCATCCATTTGTCTTAAAAGCCTATCGGCAATTAGAAGCCAGAGTACGGGACCTAAACAGGAACCCTGTGGGACTCCTTTTGAGTAGTTAAATTCTGTATTATTAATGTCATCGTAGATTCTTCTGTTGCTGAGAAAGTCTTTTATGACCTCAATTAAATATACTGATATCCCATCCTCTTCGAGACAATTTATTAGGTCGTCCCATATTACGATATTAAATGCGTTAGATATGTCTAGTGATAAAGCAAAAGTTATCATTTTTTTGGCTTTTGCATTAATAATGAAGTTATGGAATTTATGAAGAGCTGTCAAGGTTGACATTTGTTTTCTGAAACCAAATTGATTTCTATGTAACTTACCTTTGCTTTCCAGTTAATATAATAATCTCTGTGCAATAATTTTATCATATACTTTACCCCAAGTAGGTAAGAGACATATTGGTCTATATGCCGAGACTTCAGTGAGATCCTTTCCCTCTTTTGGTATCAGAAATACCTTTACAATTTTCCAGAAATCTGGAAAAACGCCTTGTCTTGTACAATCATTAAACAACTCCGTGAACCAAGCTGGATCAAAAAAGAAGAGCTCTCTGATGATCCCAAGAGTCAAACCATCTGGTCCGGGAGATTTATTTATATCCATATCATCCATGACTGCTTTAACTTCTTCTTGTGTAATAACCACAAAATTCATATTTATTTTAATCTGTTTTTCAACTATTCCATCTTCAGATCTTGGAAAATGATGCTCCAGGACAACCTGAATACTGTCTCTGAAATTCTTTGTGTATTCTCCATTTTCCATCCTTATATGTTTCATTTCCCCAAAGAGACCTACTCTTTCTTTTATTAACTTGTAAAATGCGTCAAATGTGTTGGTCTTCAAAATGCTATCCAAAAATTTCCTGAAGCAGGTTTGTTTCGCTAACAAAATTCGACTTGTGTACGTCGCCAATTCTTTTTTGTACCTTATTTCCCTTTTTTTCTTAGATCTTGGTCTCTAGTCGCCTGAAATTTTCTCCTTAGCGCTCTAACTTTACTTCTTAATATTTCCAATTCAGTGTTCCACCAAATAGCGTTTTTTGTTTTTTTGCTCTATTTCTCTTCCTTCTTTCAAAGTATACATTTGCTAAAATATGATGAATTTCTTGAATCATTTCGTTTAAATTCTTGTTTGAATCTTTGTAATTAGTTTTGCATCTTTCTACACTTTGATTTACTTTGATTTTGAAATCAAACAAGTTTATGTTTTCTATGGACCATTTGCATGCCCCTCTCTTGTTCGAGAAATTTTCTTTTTCAATTTTAAATTCCATAATTTGATGGTCGCTAAGCGTTATTCTGTCCGATATCTCCCACTCGGTGATTCTATCGACACCGATATTCTTAACCATCATTATATCTATCCAGCTAATACCACAAGGGCCATTAAATGAAAGTAGAGAATCCCTATCGTTGATAACAACTAGGTCAAATTGGTTTATTAAATCATGCACTATATTTCCTCTTTTGTCTGTATTCCTTGGACCCCATATACTCGACTTGGCGTTGAAGTCACCAAGAATTACAATCTTTTCCTGTGAAAAACATAAAAGTAAGGCACTAATTTCATTTATATTATCACCTAGTTCCTCACTTGGGGGACAGTAAACCGATATCATGAGAAATTTCTCTCCGCTGAGCTCAATTTCTATAGCAACAAGTTTTTTAAGGATTTTCAATGGAAAAACTTTGATATCCGGATTAGATATCATAAATCCAGCTAATGGTTTGTAATCATAAAAGTATTTACGAATACCAGTTGGAAATTCGGTAACCTTCGATTCCCAGAAATAGGGATCATTCACAGATACAATATCATAGTTGAAACGAATGAAGTCTTGACCAAGTTGGACATTTGCTCGACGACAGTGATTGAGATTCAGATGACCACAAGAGAGAAAACAAGAGTTATTCCTGAATGCCATAGTCGATCCTAGATCTCTGAAGGTCAACCTCTTTTTCTCTTATTTTGCAATGAGGATCGCTCGCAGAGTGATCAACTTTAAATTTTGATTTAAATTTAAGGTTATGTTTCTGACAATTTATACAATTTGGAGAGTTTTGACAATCGCTAAACTTGTGACCTTTTTCACCACAATTTAGGCAAAGAATTTGTCCTTCTCTGTATTCTGTGTCTGTGCAATTTTTGGCAATATGCCCGTACCGTGCACACTTAAAACACTGTATAACTCTCAGATTTTCCTTGAAACTTAATCTGTTCCAATACAGATTCAATTTCTTTTTTGCGATTATTTTCTGAAATGAATCCTGATCCAATGAGATGATCCAATTTTCCCCCGTTTTTACTTTAAAGGAAGTACAAGCTTCCAAGGTTGCCTCAGCGAGATCCTCGTTCTGTATTTTGAGTCCTTCTAGAACTTCCTCCTGAGTCAATTGCTCGTCAACTTGGAAGATCACTATGCTTGGATTAAACAACTTCGGTTTGGAGATCTCGTAATTCTGAAACAAGGAATCCGTTTTTTTAAATTCGTCAATTAGTTTATCTATATCTTCTTCAGAAGGGGTATTTATCAGTATACCACCTTTCTTAATATTTTTGACACTGTTGACCCTAACCGAGATTTTAGAAGGTGAGATCTTACTCTGTATGTCTTTTTTAGTATTATCTGAGTTTTGGTCTTTCTTCGGGTAAATTATAACGTTGAATTGTTTCTTGGAGCGAGACCTTGATCGATCTCTATCACTTCCCTTTGCCACTGCCTGGGAATACAACACTTTGTCTTTAGTTTCTTTTCCTGATGATTCTTTATCACTCAGTGTTCCACAAGCATGAGAAATCAGTACTTGCTGTTGCCAGCGGACCCTAAAAAGGTCCCCTACAGCACTTCTTAGTTTGTCTTGTTTAGCTTGGTTCAAGCCCGATGTGGCAATTAATGCATTAAGTGCCTTTTCAGAGCTCAAAGCCTTCTCCATTAACGCCTCAATCTCAGCCTTATCTGCTTCCTGAGGATCCCCATTATCCACTGTGCCAACAGGATTAGTGCCCACTTCTGCATTTACTTCATCCGTCATGTTTAAACAAACCTGTAGTTTGATTAATCTTCTAGCACCTTCGCTATCTAGTAGTCGGCTCAAGAGCGACCACAATATGTAATATGTTATAACTGAAGTCTTCCATTAAGTCAAACATTCAAAATAAATTCATCACATGTGCAGACAATCAGTAAAAAAAGTAAATAATGACACAACTCGTGTTGAAACGTTCAGCTTGAACGTATTAATAACCAAGGTTCAAAAACAGTCACTAACCTTCACCTTGAAGCCCACAATTGCAGTACTGACAGTTCGTTCACTGAGCCGGTTCAAAAAAAACCTGCGCATGCATCCATCATGGCAGACAATATGACTCGAGGGGCGTTTCCCTCAGATTTTCAAGCGAAGATTTCTCCACTTCCAGGGAGAAGTTCACAACAAAATATGAATATTTCTGCTGCGGATCAAAGGTAGAAAACACTAAATCGATAATTTACAAAGACATGCGATTAAAAACTCAACTGTAGTCCAAAATACCAGAGCACATGAAAAACAACGCTCATTGCTTAACTGCCTTCCAAAGAAGTCCAGTTTTCTGGTAGATATCCAACCGGTGACACACGAAAAAAAGCTGTTGAAGAGCTCCAAAGAAAAACAACAGTCAAGTTCCATGCTAAGTAACTGGCCGCAATCTTCCAATAATGCAAATCTGGCAAGCTTTGCAGTATCACTAGAAATTGCAAAAAGAGGAAAACCATTCACAGATGGTGAGTACGTCAAAGATTGTTTTATACGTGCATCTGAAGAACTGTTTCGTGAATTTAGAAACAAAGCAGAAATCATGAGAAAAATCAACGATTTGCCATTATCTGCTAAAACAGTACAAGATAGAACTGCTAAAATGTCTTCAAATGTAACACATATGCAAGTGAAAGACATTCAACTGGCTTCTGCCTTATCACTTGCCAGAGATGAGTCTTGCGACATAAAAGGCAAGGCACAAGTTACACTTTTCGTCAGGTATATGTCGTCCCAAGGTCCAAAAGAAGAACTGCTAGGATTGGTACCGCTCTCAGGGCAAACTCGTGGAGAAGATATAGCAAATGGTGTGAAAAAATGCCTGGAAGACAATGGAATCGATATAAATAAAATCGGTCCTATAGCAACTGATGGATCCAGAAGTATGACAGGAATACATAAAGGGGTAACATCAATTCTTCAAAAAAAATTAACCACGAAATTCTAACGTTTCACCGCATAATTCATCAAGAAGCGCTTTGTGCCCAAACATGTCCGGTCGAAATAGTTAAGGTCATGAACTTAGTAATTAAGATTATTAACAGCATCTTGGCAAAAGCACTCTACCATCTCCAATTTAAAGATTTCCTTGAAGAAATAGATAGCCAGTTTTCTGACCTACTTCTGCACAATAAAGTGCGATGGCTTTCCAGAGGTAACGTATTTCAACGTTTTGCTTTATGCTTGAGTGAAATAAAAACATTCTTCAATGAAATAAGCATTGACTATCCCGAATTGGAAGAAGACAAATGGCTGCAAAAATTCATCTTCATGGTAGATACCACAATGAAACTAAATGAACTAAATCTAAAACTGCAAGGAAAGAGCAACTCAGCCTACGCCTTGCTTGAAGAAGTAGTTTGTTTCGAAAAAAATACTTCTTTTTCTTGAAGACATAGAGAGCGGTAAATTACTTCATTTTAAAAATCTAAAACAATATCGCGATGAGACCAATGCAACTATTGATACGAATTACTTCAGCATAACTTTAAAAAACTTGAAGGATGGATTCGCTGAGAGATTCGAGCAATTCAAAATAAACAAAAGTACTCTGAAGTTCATAGTAAATCCTTTCAACACAAATACAAATGAGATCAACATTGAGCCATTTGGAATTGATGCTGGATCGCTTCAAATGCAATTGCTGGATTTGAAAACCAAAGGCTTGTGGAGTGGCAAGTTCACAGAACTCAAGAGCAAATTGGAAGAGTTGGAGGTCCAGAAATGCATGCACATCCCGCAGCGCAAGTGGACAGCTCTAAAAGAAATTCCGCGAGTTGAGGCCCTCATATTCGGAGCATGGAATAGTCTTCCAGAATGCTACAGTGAAGTGAAGAAGTTGGCATATGGAGTGCTGGCGATCTTCGGGTCGACATATTCGTGCGAGCAAGCGTTCTCTTGCATGAATATAATAAAAAGTAAAGTTAGAAGTCAGCTAACAAATAAAAATCTAGAGTCGTGCTTGAAACTTAAAACAACAAGTTATAAGCCAGATTTAATCAAACTTTCAAAAGGCATGCAAAGTCTATGCTCCCATTGATGTAACTATCTATATTTGTGTTTTTACATGAATAAATATTACTCCATATTTAAAGCCGTTTATTTTAAATCAAAAATCAAATATATATAAGCAAATATTATAATATTGAAACGAAAATTTTTAGTGTCTCTTTAGAAACTGGGAAATTTTTTAACTTGTAACTTTTGGCTCTTCCGTTTCAATAGATTGCCGACCCCTGTTCTAGGTAGATAGAAGAACTAATAGCGCCAGAATCAAGGTACCCGGTTTTACCCCACTCTCCCCTACTTACTTTATAAATTTGTCTTTTATTCTTGTTGATATTTTTTTTAAACGCTTGCGATTTATACCTAAATACCTTTTATTCTAGATATTTTGCAGAACATTTATCTTATATCATGCTTAGCTGTTAACTCAAGTCTTTTTACAGGCGCAAATGATGTTCCGAATTATAAATCTGATAAACTAAATAAAGATTATATTGCAGATATTTAAGTTTGCAGTGTTCTCTTAATTTTGTTCTACTCTTGCAATTTTTACTGATTTTCAACAAGCCTAACCAATTAGTTCGCTATCGATGCTCATATGATGAGTTTCTCATCTTTTTATTGATATAGCGGCCGAAAACCGATTTGTTTTGCTGAAGAACTCTTAACATGGATTATAGTTGATAAACCTTCCATCAGAAGCTCTAATTTAATAAAGTGATAAATAAACGCAATTTGTTAAAAACACATTAGATGAGCAATGCAAATTTTTTGCAAATAGATATCTTTTGTTTTGAGACTCTAAAGAAACTATTTTTAATTAAAACAAAAGAAATTTAATCCTGCAAACTACGTAAAATTTAAAATTATTTTTAGTAGAAAAAATCTCTCTTTAAAGGAAAAAACGGCATGCAAAAAAAGATGAGCAATGTCTTAAATTCTTAGAAAGTAGCCTAATTAACTCTGAGAAACACGCCTAAGCGTCTTGTAAATATTTTAAAATTTTAAAATTATAATTATGAATTGTTGCCATTTTAAATATGTTTACTCTAGTTGCTTAGAAAATTAAATCGTTGTCTAGGAAGCAGCTTTAAAGAAGAAACATATGAAATAAAAGCGAAACCCATTCGAAATTTATCATTCATTTGATTTTTTGCTGCTTTTAAATTTCCTTTCTCAAATAAGCACATATGTTTACGTTTATTTAACTCAAATTGCTTCTTTTATTTAATTTGAAAGCAAATAGGGATTAAGTTATTATTCTCTAATTTTATTATTCTAATGTTATTTTCAGTATTTTAGGGCATATTTTTTTTCATTTGCTAAAAATTTGCACAAAATTAAAGTTAATTCCCTTATTACTATCTGTTGTTTATATGATGCTTTTACACTTTTGTAAATTATTGAAATCGATAAATGGAAAAAAGCTGAGCTTTTTTATTTAATAATACACCAATTTGCACCATTTAACGGATTTCTTACGTTTCAGTTATATAATGGATAGAGCAAAGTGCTATCTTCAGTTTTAAGAAGAAAATGTTTAAAAAGAGCTAATCAATTTAAATTGCATCATCTTAATGAAAAAACATAATTAGTAGGTAGGGAATTAGTGAGGTAAAACCGGGTACACTTGATACTGGCACTATTATTTCTTCTTTCTAGCGGGCAGATACTGAATTACACTCTACTAGTCAAGAAAAAGGAAAAGTCATGTTCAATTCTCTGCATCTGTGAAGGTTTGTTTGTTTTAGGACGTCAACGCTCTAAAGCAGTGGTCCCCAACCCCCGGGCCGCGGACCGTTACCGGTCCGTGAATCAAATGGTACCGGGCCGCCCAAGGAACATTAAATTATTTCCATTTTTATAAGCTTTTATTCAACTTGACTGTCTTCCTTTAAATCTTGTGATCGATTTCTTACCCCCAGATGGAACAGTCTCGTTGGAAAGAAACAAGCTCAGGGTTCTCATTGATTTAGCGTTCTAGTGAGTTAAAATGTTAAATCACTTTATATTCATTATTTTTTGGTGTAACTGTATTTTATTTTGAATATGTTTAAATATTTGTTTATTAAAAAACCAATTATTAAAAATGTTTTTTAATGTTTAAATACAATTAAATTTAAATTATTAAATCAAAACAATCTAAAATATAAACAATCAACGTCCCCCCCCCTTCAACGGGCCGCGATAAAATTATCAAACGTTGACCGGTCCACGGCAATGAAAAGATTGGGGAGCACTGCTCTAAAGGAAGGATGAAGGTTTGTTCTAAGGATATGCTCCAGAACGGGGTTCTTAGGTTCGTTTGATTTTAAACTATTCTTACTTAATAATCATTATAGTTATAAAAACTATATTAAGTCGAGCTTATTATACGTTTACTAAGGATTTATACCCTGCCAAACATTAACGATTTAGTCCCATAGTTGCGCGATTATGTTTCGTTGTTTTATAACATCTGCACTCGGGTACTTCAAATGGCGTAAGACCGGGACAGTCAGTATTAATGATTTCTCCGATGAAGACGATAAAAACCCATCAGACGTTGATTGTTTATATTTTAATGCTGTATTTTCGAATTTAAATAAATGAGAAGGGTTAATTCAACGTAGAAACTGTTTTAGATGGGCTCACGAAAGCTGCAGGGGAAGAAGACAACTGCTTTACATGTGAATTTTGTAATTAATGTTCTTAAATTGTCATTTAAAATAAAATTGCCTGATAGTAAAAAAATGCTTGCTACTGAAAATCGAGTTTCCTAATTTCCTATAAAGTTAACATGTGTACCCGGTTTTATCCCACTAGTGGGGTAAAGCCGGGTAAAAAAATCATACCGGGTGGTATGATTTTTTAATAAAAATATCATTGATGAAAAAGTAAGTAAAACTTTGACTTTTCCTGAAAGATATATTTATTCCGATAAACAATGAATATTTTTATAAATTTTGACAAGCTCTTTGTCGAATAGTTTAGCTCCAACCGGCCTTCGAGTGTAAAGTGCCCGGTCTTACCCCACTTCCCCCTAAATCCGCAGAGTAAACGATTTTACACTTCAAAATCTTGGGGGGAAATATATGATAAAAGCTGTTAAATAGAGTTTTAAAATTAACTTGCATGAAAAATTTAAATTAAAATCAAATATAAGAAGCTCCAGGAAGAATGTTGGTGCTGTAAACTATGTTTTTAATCAAAATTTTTTATTTATTAATGAACTTTAAATGGCAGGAAATATAATGTAAAGTCATCAATATTTTATTCTGTTCTTGTGAGATGCATTAACATTTAATTATTCCAAGACATTTAAATAAAATATACTATGCTCGAGTTTTCTGATTTGTTTATTTGGGATAGTGCAGAATTTCCGTGCCCAGAACCGATTTCCGGTGTAATGCTTAGTCAAAGGGAAACCGGAAGTGCATCCTCGCCTTTGAAGTTCGATGTAACCAAAATAAACCAAACAGAGGACTCGTTCATAATATTTCATGGTTGCGATTTTTGAAGTCAAGGCTTTGCAATTATGACTTTTACAGTGAAAATCTGCAATTCTATTATTATTTAAATCCCTCACAAAACATGTTAAATAATTAAATTTAATCTCTTAAATTAAAAATTATGCATCTGAAGAAATTTTTTTCTTGCATTTATTGTCCCTTAAAATGTTTAGAATTCAAGTCATATTGTTTCGGAAATCCAAGGAGGAATTAAGCACATATTCATTTCAGCTTTATTTTTGTAAAAATGTCTTCAAAATTCAATTGCTGCATCCTTTATCTAAAGGAGACCATTCGTGCTCGAGTGATAAAAGATGAAGTACCCTGCTCAGATTTAATTTTAGAATGCATTGAACATTTTTAAGGGTAAAAAGATGTGACGTCATAGCAACGAATAAGATAAGTACCAGTTAGATGGAAGACATACCTAATTACTTTTGTCAACGACGGTAGCCTCCCCACACTAGCTGACTCCATTTGTTTTTCCAGAAGCTAGTTTTGCATTAATGGATGAGACTTTAAAGAGATTAAGCAGATTGGTGGTTAACACGCAATATTTTATATCGTTTTCATTAACCCTTAATTGCCCAGTGTTGCCTATTAGCAACAAACCCTATTTTTTCTTCTAAAATCTTGAGAATTGTCAACGAAGGAAAAATAGAAAAAATGGCGTGGTTTTGAAATTTGGCACAGTTATTGGGGGTAGTGTCCTAATAAATGACATACTAGAAGTCCCCGTTGGTGGGGGTGCGCGGGGGTTAAAGGGGCGTTTTTAGTTTTTCTTAACTATCTCGAAAATCATGGGTTCTACCGAAAATACACTCAATTACAAAATTAAACTACATGACATTTCCTACAAAAATAGTACTACGTTGTTTTTGTAGCATAAATGTTATAGAAAATACAGGGGGATTTAAAAGTTAATATTTCTAAAATTCCTTATTGTAATGGTAAAATCGATTAAAAGTGCGGAATCAACAACCCTCATAAAAACCTCATGCCTATATAATAATTATACAAGGGTAGTATTGTATGTGTCGGAGCGGGGGAGGGACAAACCCATTTTATGAACAATTATGCACCCTTCCTCCCCTCGCATCCGTTCCCCTTCACAAGTTTCCTTCTACTCGTAGTCCAGTCAACGAATTGTAAATTTAAAAAAGGTGTAGTTTTGAAATTCGGCACATTTGTTGGGGAGAGTGCCCTAAACGCATACTAAAAGTCCCCGATGGTGGAGGGTGCGCAGGGGGGCTTAAAGGAGGGGATTTCTAAGTTTTTCTTAAATATCTCAAAAACTAAGGATCCTAGCGAAAAAACACTTAAACTTACTACCCTTGTATAATTATTGTATAGGCATGAGGTCTTTCTGAGGGTTGTTGATTCAGAACTTTTAATTGATTTTACCTTTACAATAAGGAATTTTAGAAATATTAACTTTTAAATCCCCCGTATCTTCTAAACTACCGACGCTACAAAGAAAACGTGGGAGGTTTTTGTATAGGAACTTCCATGTAGTTTAATTTTATAATTGAGTGTTTTTCGATAGAACCCATAGTTTTGGAGATATTTAAAAAAAAACCGAAAACGTCCCCTGTACCCCCCACCGGCGGGGACTTTTAGTATGTCGTTTAGGACACTACCCTTAACAACTGTGCCAAATTTCAAAACTATACCATTTTTTTTCTTTTTGTTTGTCTATTTTTGGCCTTCGTTGACTGGACTATAAGACTGAAGTTCTAATGCCTGTTGTTTCCAATAGGATACATACTGAAGACGTTATTAAATCATTTTACAACATAGAGATGGCAGCCTTAGTGCTGATAAAAAGTGAAAATAAATGGATGTTTTTCACTTGGGGCTGTATCTTTTTAGCACTGTTTGTATGCTGGAGAATACCATATTTTATTCTACCATGTTGAAGGAAATTCCTTATCCGTATTATTATTCACTAGCTGTGTGGCCCGGCATTGCACGGACTGTCTCGAATAATGCGTCATTCCCTGGTGGAGAGAAGATGTGTGGTCACGCGACACGTCGGGATCCATACTTTTTCGTATGCCCGCCTCCGTTTTTTTCAACAAATATTGTCACTTATTACTTTCCTCAACAAACGCAAATATTCTTTCAAATCTAGTCTTTTTATTACTTTATTTTCATATGCCCGCCTCCGGTTTATTTTTTCTACAAACATTGTCACTAACTTTCCCAAAATCGTAAATCTCCTTTGAATCCTATATTGTTTAATTTAAATTTTTAAATCCAGCCTTTTAATTACCTTATAGCTAATAACCCGAAGTTTATCGGGATCCACATTTTTTCATATGCCCGACTCTCTTTTTTTCCCTACAAATATTGTCACTAAGCTTCCCCAACAAACGTAAATCTTTTTTGAATCCTCTCTTGTTGGATTAAAACTTTCAATTCTAGCCTTTTTGCTGCCTAAAACAGTATGGTTTGAATGAAAACGCGATAATTCCTATGTTTATAAATTAAAACAGATTAGCATACTATTTGTTTTGCAAAAGAGAAAATACAAAGAAATAAAAAACAGAAACGATAAACGATTTAATAGTACACCAAACTGATAAATTAAACACCAGAAACATATATTTTCGTCTTGCCCGTATTTGAATAATAATGAAAAAAACAAAAAACAGATAAAAATTAATAAAAATTTTCCCCAAGAAACGGAAATGTTTCGAAACACCGTACGACAAAAAAGAGAGAAAAAAATGCAGTAAAACGATTTTTTTCCCGATGTTTATAAATAAAATCTCCAAAATTCGGAAACTCCCTAAAAAAGAAAACCTTTTATACAAACCCAGATGTAAGAACAACCGATGTGACAGATAGTTATAGGAGCTGCCGATAGATGGCGGTACAATATTTCATTCATTTACGCGTTTTTAATTAATATCTTTTTAACTAATTGTAATTTCAGAATTTCAATGGTTGAAATGGATTCCTTGGATTATTCCCCATCTTTTGGCACCTTTCGCTCGTTTCTCCTTTCGGCAGTTCGTGAGAAGATAGCCGGGCATGCATACATACATAAATACGTTTGTTTACCTTCGGAATTTAGTATATAAGATTAAATTTCATCAGTGTTTGACATTATAGAATTTTATCAAGGAAGTTTTTTTCTGAAAGCCCAGTGTTGTCAGTTTATAACAAGCTGTTTTTAGCCTTAAACAATACAAAATAAAACTTTTTTAAAAGTATTTTTCCTTGTTTTATTCAAGAAATGAAAGTAAAAAATCATTTTACAGTGAATTTTAAAAAAAGCGGGCTTTTAAGGTTAAAATAAATATTAGTCTTTTTTTCTCGACAATTTCTTGCTACTTTTCTAGTAATTTTATAATACGGTCTATAAATTTCTAGGTGGAAAGTTGAACCACCGGAATTTTCTCAAGTCTCATTTCGAGCCACTTTTGCACCGTTAGTAGAATGCAGCATATTACGAAAGCTGACATTTTGAAATTTGCTGGCATTTATAAAATGTTTTTATATAATTAGATCACTACAAAAATTCACGCGAAGAAGTAATTCCAAAATTTGTGCGTTCCTATTCTCTGGTATACGAAGTATAGTACAACAAATCATAGTGATCCTCAAAAAATTCTACCTCATAATTGTGTTGAATCTCCATGTTTTAGACTTCTCTTAACCGTAAAAAACCATTTTTGAGATAATGCTTCTCTATGAATCCGATAACAGAAAAAGCAACAAGCTAAATGAGTAAATTTTAGTGTATGACATTTACACTTGTAAATTTGTGTCTAATTTTG
>BGPR01001597.1:0-33264 GCA_013235015.1 Araneus ventricosus | reverse complement strand
GTATGACATTTACACTTGTAAATTTGTGTCTAATTTTGGACTAATCTCTCTATTTGTTTATCTGTCCGTGTATATGTGAACAGGATAACTCAACAACACAATAAGCAAAATAACTTCAATTTGATATGTGACCTTAAAAGCGTTATTATCATTATATATAAAATTTTGTATCCAATTAATCAGTTGATAAGGCCAAAATGCATATTCGATTTTCTTTTCTGTTCTACGAAGATAAACACAAAAGTTGCAGTATTGTGTAAGAATATGAGAAGGGTGAGGGCAGAGCATTCCTGCTGCTTGTATACGGGTGTCATCAACATGGAATTTTTTTTTACTCTCCTTGAAATTTTAGAATATAAGGATCAACACACATCAAAACATGGCAAAAGTTACCATAATGTCAATTTGTTTTGTCGCGAATAAAATGTTTGAAGGAAATGTACTTCACACAACATTAGAAATGAAATCTCGGTATAAAATTTATAGCCAAAGTTACCACTTGCGCCATTAAACCGAACTCGATAAATCAATCAATCATTTCATTCATTTCTGATAGAAATGAATATTGTAACAGCATTTAGTAGGCATGCCATGCAAGGTAATTGGCTTAGCTTAGCTATATTAACGTCCCGTTTTGGAGCAATACGAGGGCTATTTTGGGACCAACGGCGTAATTTTGAACCGCGGTCAGATGACGAGCTCTGGTGCTCGTGCTTTATCCACCTTGTGACCATTTAAAACCGATGAGGTGACTCTAGTAGTCATAAGTATAGGGAGTTCAGGGTGGCGTTAGGTCAGATGACGAGGACGGCACCTGAACTGACAGCCCCTCTCCAAACTTTCGCACCACACCAGCGCACTTTCCCATCCATCCATGTGGACTCTAAACCCCAAGGGTGAGTCGGTGGATGTAGGTTGTGCGCACCACACCAGCGGTAGGACGTTTGGCCACCTGCGAATGATTTAACCTGCAGCTGGCCCACAACGGCGGATCTCCAGTGGAATCGGGTTTCGAGCCTGCACCCCTCCGTCTCCGAAGCGGAGACCTTACTACTAGGCCACTGCGGCCCTCACACAACATTAGAAATGATCAAAAAGGAAATCAAATTTATAGCCAAAGTTTCCTCTTGCGCCATTGAAACGAACTCGATAAAGCAATCAATCATTTCATTCATTTCTCCCAGAAATGAATTCTGAATTATTTCTGACAGTAATAAATGGTCATGTCATCCAAGGTAATTGGTATCTAATGAATTTAACTGATTCCTCAACCTCTTACTAGTGTATCCCGAACGCAGTTCGTGCATCAAATAATGGCAATTTTACACTTATAATCTAAAATTATGTCATTCATAGACTTTATAAATCGATACATAAATGACCGGTAACCCACTAACATCTCAAGTGTTCCATGAGCTCTGAGTTGAGTAAATACGACAACACATTTCCAAATAGAGGGGGGTCATTTAATTAGATGGAATACTAGCTTAATAGAATACTACCCTGTTAATGGGTTAATTCTCCTTCTTCTAAATTAGTGAATAACCCTTCGTTTAACCAATTTAAAAAGAAATGAAAAAATTAACAACGATAATTGATTTGTGAAGATTCGTATTTTACTCTTCAATAACGGGTATACAGGGCCAAATGAAATTTTAAATATCTACTTTATATTTTTAAACCTTTATATACTCTTTCAATTAAGATTTTAAAATTTAAGTATTCCTTTATCTATAAAATTTAGTCCAACGATGTAATTGACATTGGTAAACAAGCTGTCATTTTTCCAAGCCGGATGAATTTAAGGAAAAAATACTTCCTTAATTTAAGAAATAAATTCTTCCTTAATTGATCAAAGACACTTATTACTTAATCATATTTCTTGACTACCATATAAGAAGGTACTTTGGGCCTTTTTTAATAGAATTCTTCAGGAATAATTCAGTTACGATGTGTGCAAAGAACAAAGTCAAAAAGTTTCGTTTACTTAAATAATGCGGTTAAGAGATTAGGGAACTGAGTGATTCGGAATAGCCTGAAGTCAATAAAAATGGGCTTCACGTTTACTACGTTTTATTCTTTTTTTCTAGACTTCATAGGCCATTTATAAAGGAATCTCATCTATTAACGCGTAAGAGCCACTTCTAATGTTTCAACCCTTAAAAGCCAGAGTTTTTAAAAATTGATTTAAAACTATTTTTTAATTTTCATTTCTTGAATAAAACATAGGAAAAATACTTTCAAAAATTCTATTCCGTTTTAAGTGTGGTTTATGGCTAAAAATGGCTTAAAATACGGTATTCTGAAGCGTACAAACAAAGCAAAAAAGATGCAGCCTCAAATAAAAAAGATTAATTTATTTTTATTTTTTACCAGCACTCAGGCTGCCATCTACAGAGGCTCACATTTGTTTTTAGACACTTGTGTTTTTGAAACTTTCTTTTAAAAAACATCATATACATATTAAAGGATTTACTTCAAAATTTTTTCATATGAACTTTCTTTTGTCTATAATAAAAACTATATATTGTAATGAAAATAAATTAAATACCTTTTTCTGAAAAAAATAATTTACCGAGAAAATGTTAAAAACAATCTCACATAAGTAATTGGACTCTTTGAACGTTCAACAAATGTTAACAAAAATATGCAAATAATAAAATTTTTTAATACTTTGTTGGGTATCCTTTAGCTGAAATTACACTTTTAATACGTTTTGGCATGGTTTCAACTAATTTTTTTTGTGTAAGAATGTTCAATTTTGTTCCATTTCTCTGTTAATACTGCTTTAAGTTGTTTTTTCGAAGAAATATCATGTTTTCTTGTTCTTTTCTCCAGTTGATGCCACACATTTTGAATTGGATTTAAATCTGGAGAATATGGTGGAGTCTTGATAACTTTGGGACAATTGTACAGCAGTCATAAGCGAACATTTAGGGCTGTATGTTTGGGATCATTATCTTGATACAACTTGAATGTGTTTTGAATCCCAAGTTTTGGGGCAGAAATTTTCAAGTTTTCTTTCAGGATACTTATATTGGTCCATATTATTTTCAATGAAACTAAATTTTCCATACCAAAAGCAGCAAAACATCCGCAAACCATTATGCCTCCACCTCCATGTTTGACAGTTGGCAATAGATTTTTCGAATTGAGCTCTTCGTTGGGCTTTCTCCACACACTTACTCGCCCATCAGACCCAAATATGTTAAATTTTGATTCATCTACAAATATGACGCTTTCACAAAACGATATAACTTTATCTACCATGGATTTTGCAAAATCCAGACGTACCTTTCTTGTTCCTTCATTAACGAAACATTTTCTTCTGACAATTCTACTGTTGTACCCATATGATCTGATAACTCGTCTAACAGTTCCAGGATTTACTTTTATTGCAAATCTTTTTTCTAATTCTGTTGTAAGTTTCACTGCACTAAGTCTTGGATTTTTCCTGATTTTATGCATCATAAAACTTCATTTCCTAGGAGTTAGCTTGTGAGGAGCTCCTGATTTAAAATGCATTTTCAACAGTTCCACGTTTACCATCGTTTTATAATAGCAAAAACAGTTGAATGACTTACTTTAACAAGTTTTCCGATAGTTCTGATGCTTTTACCATCTTTAAAATGTTCTATGATTAAATTCCTAATAGAATTTGTTGTAACTTTGTAGCGTCCGGCCATGTTTACGTCAAATATAGAAATGTAAACAAAAAAAAAACTAGTTGAATCCATGCCAAAACGTATTAAAAGTCTAATTTCAGCTAAAGGATAACCAATAAAGTATTAAAATGTTTGATTATTTGCATATTTTTGTTTACATTTGTTGAATTTTCAAAGTGTCCAATTACTTATGTGAGATTGTTTTTAACACTTTCTCGGTAAATTAATTTTTTTCAAAAAAGGTATTTAATTTATTTTCATTACAATATGTAGGTTTTATTATAGACAACACAAAGTTTATATGAAAATATTTTGAAGTAAATCCTTTAATATTTAGATGATCTTTTGCATAAGTAAGTTTCAAAAACACAAGTGTCCAAAAACAAATGTGAGCCACTGTATATGTTGTAAATTGATTTAGTAAAAATTTCAGTGCGTATCCTATTGGCAACAAGGGGCATTAGAGTTTCAGTTTTATTCTCAAGATTTTAGAAGACAAAATTGGGTATGTTGCTTAAAGGCAGCACTGGGCTCTTAAGGGTTAAGTTTTATAACGGAAACAAATTCGGAAACAAAAGAACTGTAAAAGGTCAAAAAGTAACTCGAACTTTAGCTTTTCAGAAAATAATGTTGAATAAACTTACCTTCTTAGAAGACAAATAAATAATCTGAATCCCAAAATTTCGGCAATTATCCGTTTAAATGCATTATATTTGAATGCACTTATAGAACTCAATAGGAAAATAAATCAAAATCGTTTTCCAAAAATAACCACATTGAATTGAAACACTATTATAATAATTTTTTAGAACCATTAATTATTAAATTTGTATCTACCTGTTTATATAATATTAGTTAATAGAGTATAAAAAGAATTAAATTTACACACAACAACGTAAGAACAAAAGAAAAAAGAGCTACATCTGAATAAGCGTTGCCGAATTGAGAATAAAAAACAAGCGAATACGAATATTAAACATTCATTTTCGTACTTAAATCAGACGATTTTAAAGCTTAACAGAAGAAAGAAAGTAAAAGTTCATATCACACACAATAAATGTAAGTGTATAAACAAATCTTCGAAAATTAACAGAAATGAATATTTCCACAATTGCAAATGGGAAGAAAAATAAATTTTCGTCTTCCAACTAGTGAAAAATCTCTAAGTGTTTTGACATCCTTTAAAAAGATCGATAATTTATGAATAAGAGTTACATTAATAGTTACTTTAAATGAAACAGAACGCATAAAAGCATTCAAATTACATTTCAGTTAATGAAATTATAAAATAAAGAATTTGAATGTTTATAACTACTGATGAACAAAGAAGGAATCTAAAATTCCTAACATCACAATAGGAATCATTTGTAATTTTAACCGAAAGTAAACGTATTTTGTAGTATTTACGTCAGAAGATAATATTTGCAATTGCTCTTGCGTTGCTACTCTGTGCTCATTTCCCAAAATTGCTCGTGTGTTTCAAAACAGTTGTTTTTTTGTATGTGTTAAAATCTGAAAATGATTATTGAATATGTTTGTATATTTTATTTTTGTGTTTACTATTGATGTGTTTCCATTCTAAGTGAATAATTTATGAAAAAAGGGTAAATGCACGTGGTTTAGGAAATAAAACTTGTTCTGACATGTTGAGTTATGAATGAACGTTAGAAAGACAGCGTCAACGAGAGACATGTTCGATTGCGGACGGGCTTCATCTTAAGTAACATTCGACCTTTGACCGATCGAGAAGGTGATTGGTGGCATCACCTATCTGTGATTGACTTTGCCCAATGAAGAACGAACGATTTGATGACATCATGCATTATGAGCAATATAAGCAAAGTTGTCATATTGGCCTTTTTAAGGCCAAATTTTCGAAATTTGGCCTTTTTTCAAGGAGGTTGGCCTCGCCAATTTTCAGTTGGCCTTAAATTCATTTTTGGCCTTCTTTTGGCTTTATTTTCATTTATGATTTTTCGAACTGCTTCTTATAACTATTCAACTTTTTTTTCATAAAATTTTTATATTCCAAAATAATATTTCGAACGGCACAGTGTATTCGATCTGGATATTAGTTGAATAATATCGAAACTAAAAAAAGAGCATTCTTGAAAATTTATTGTTTATTACAAACGCTTGTTACGAATCTGAAATCAATTTTATTTGTATTAAGGGAATAAACCTTTTATACTGTTTATTATTTATTTTTGGTACGGAATCGCTTTTAAATTATTATGACCAAACTGAAAAATAACCTTGCATACTTTTGTTCACTCATGAGATAATATACTATGTTCAGCTGTTTCATTTAGCCATCACTTTTCATTGTAAAGCTGTTTATGGAGTGGTTAAAGAAATTTTTTCTTCAATATTGTTTCATTAATAGCGTATTGATCATACGTCATTCTAAAGTGATTCGTTTTTATAAAATAAAATATTTTCTAATCGTAAATTTAGGGGAAAATAAGTACTTCAATCAGTTTTTCAAATTTGGCCTTTTTTGGCCTTATTTTTAAGAATGTTTGGCCTTATTTTGTCATTTTGATCTGGCAACCCTGGATATAAGCGCAGGTTCTTCAGAGCCAGAAAACCTCTCTCAAGACCTCTGCACCATCCTCCTCACTTGGAAAGTGACTCTACGCCACACGCTGATTGGATCACCCACCAGCTTTATAGTGGACTCGATGCCTCCTAGAACAAGATTTCTCCTTCACTTCCATCAAGACACGGACAAACGAGGGCAGATTATTCAAAGCTCTATCTTCATCAGTTGTTAGCCGAATAGGGGATAAGCCCCCTAATGGGGGCTAGGCGCTCCATCAACCTTCTTCTTAGCTGGAAAAAATTTTTTGACTTTTCCTTTATGTCTTGGTGACAGTGGACCTTTGTGACCTTTTCCTTCATATTTTAGCGACCGGGGAATTCGGGAGATTTTTGCTCTGCAATGGAAGCTACATTCTCAGAGGATGAACAGTTTCGAGACATGTATGCTTTCCGTCTCGTAGTCTATAACGAGAAATTTGAAAGCAGAGCTGCGAGTAAAAATATGGGAATAATGTTCGTCGCCAAGATGAATTATAAAAATAAGCCGAGATCAAACATAATGGATGATGGGCCTGTTGGCCTATGAATATTTGGAAGCCAAGTCCGGAATACTCGTGACTATGGATCTGGATGCTATCACGTGACAGAACTTCATATCCCCCAGTGATATTCTTCTGTGAACGGCGAAAGGCACATGCCGGCCTTTTATGCGAATGTGACAACTTTTATTTTGTGCAGCCGATGTGCATGTGAATGCCCGCTGGCGACATGCGACGTATTCCTGGAGGCAAGATGTGTCATCA
This sequence comes from Araneus ventricosus, assembly GCA_013235015.1. Lineage (NCBI taxonomy): Eukaryota > Metazoa > Arthropoda > Arachnida > Araneae > Araneidae > Araneus > Araneus ventricosus. The sequence continues at coordinate 26,252 of BGPR01001597.1, read as the reverse complement.
GAAAAATAAGTTCTGCTTTTTTTATTATATGTTTTGTGTTCGTAAGTCGAGTCTCTCAGGTTAATGGTATTGCAGTCGAAACTCTTTCTTGACAGTGTTAAATTCAGTATTAAGTGTATAAGTATATGGTGCAAATTGCATGTGTAATTTGATAAGTAAAATCCAGCATGTATTAGGTGATAATTTAATATATCTGGTGAATTCGTGCAACTAGTAATTTGTGTAATGTAAATTGATATAGTTCTGAAGATGTTATTTTGACTATTTCTATTTCCATTTAAGCGTAATTGAAATCAAGTGATTTTATGTTTAGCCAGGAAATTTGATTTCATTTGAATAAATGTATTAATTAATATTTACATGCCTTTGTAGTTCATTTATGTTTTTCACTGTCTATCCATTTTGCTAGCTTGTGAATTTTGATGTAGAAATTATCTGTGAGTTATTGTGTGTTAAAATTATTTCATTCATTTATTGAATTTTACTTCTTATTTAATTATTATCCTAAAACCACTAGACGATCACTTATTAAAAATTCTAGTTGAAGTTAAAGAAGAGTAAAATTATATGCGGTAATTAATTTAAGCTCACCACAGAAGTCATAAATTTAATTAAACATAGTTCAAATGTTGAAAGGAAATAAATTAATGACTCGTTTCAGTAAACAAACCGAGCAACTTGGCGTAATTGCTACAATCTTTGAAGTAATATTTCAAGATATAAAAATGCAACTGAATAACTTCGGAATTATGTGCTATATTCATATAGTATTCCTTCATCTTTGAAATAACATTAAACGTTTAATTAAATGTTTTTTTCATTCGAAATAGATAAAAGTATTTGCATATATTTTATCACGTATGTTTTTAAAATGGTAACCTTAAAAGAGTTACCCCCGTCTTGCTATAGCTTTCGGGGACATTGAAGAACGATGGCTGCAACAGCTCGATACTGATGTCGGCGTATTAACGGCCATCATAAGCCCCTTTGAATTACGATCACATATCGCCATTGGTGGAGGGTAAGTTAGCCCCCACCATTACTATACCTCCAGGAAAAGCGAGAACCCGCTTACTTCTCCGGCGGCTTCTCATCTACGTACTCATGGTGTCCCCGGGGAGGGGAGTAATTTTAAAATAGTAGCTACAAAGGAGTAATTTCGGCCAACCCTAGCGTGCGGATTAAACTTGAACGGCAAGGCCACCATGAGAAAAATCCCACCGGGAAGCGAGACTCTGCTTACTTAGCATACGGCAGGTTCTCATCTCTATATTGGAGGCCGCCCCTTAAGTGTATAGTGCACCGTACTGCCACCATCTTACTGTGATGTTTATAATCCAATATCCGCCTCTGGACATTGGGAATTCCTTTTGTCTAGTGGTTAAGATGTTCGGCTCGGGACCCAAAGGTCTCCAGCTCTATCCTCGTACTGCCACAAGTGGGAAGTTTCAAAATGGTAAAAATTTACATTAATTTATTTACATTTTTTAAAGTTTATTTTAGCTTACTTTGAATATGAGCACGAGAAAAAGACATATCGTTAGGAAGGTCTTGAAATGGATATTTCAAATATATAAAAATAAAAAAAATGGATTTTTGAATGCGTATCGGGTACTGACTTCCCTTAAGAAATTAAAAAAAGTATAAAAAACAGAACTGTTGAATCAACTGACACTATCTTTCGTTCTGATAATAACTTTATTTTTAACAATTGCTTTCGTTCTCTCAGAGTAAAAAAAAATGCAAAATACTCTAACATAGAAAAATGCATTACCAAATACAAAATAAAAAATTGATGAATGCAAACCTTTAAGCAAAACTTTCAGTGTAAGAACAGTTAAGGGAAAATTATATAAATATTCAATTCCAAAATTAAGTACGAAACAGAAAGAACTCTTTTATCAAAAACTAAAGTGTTTTAAATAGTTCTGCGTGCATGAATTAAATAAAAAGAAAATAAAAAAAGATCTCCGAGGAGTGGAAAAATAAATTAATTCTAGTAAAACTTCTATTTGATATTAAACGAGTTCGACGTGGATGAATCAACATAAAATAAAAAAGAAAGGAAGCTGCTAAACTCGGCCAAAAAATAGCAATAATGTCCGTTGGATACTTTGAAGACCTTATAATTTAGCAAAAAGATTCATTGTTTCCCAACACTCAGAGAAAAAAAGCAAACACAAAATAAGCAAACAAAGAAAAATGCCAAAAGATTATATTAGGAAAATAAATTAATTCTGGTATTGATATTAAATCATCACAGAAACAAAACAGTATCACCATGTAAACAAGATCTTTGTCACGTAGCCAAACCAAGCCACGTGATCGTTACCGCCATGCGTGGATAATTATTATATCGATGTTATTTCGTATATAGTGTAATTTTTAATTAAAATTTTAATGTGGTTCAAAGATTACAAAAATTGTATTAAGAGCTTATATGTTTCAAATATAAACTACTGTATATTAAATAGAAAATTATATAATATCATTTTTGAGAGGGGAGGGGGTGCAGAATATGTTTTGGCCTAAGGCGTAAAAATGTGTAAATCCGACCCGGCCTTTCCTGGATCCAAAATTTGATCCAAATCTACAACTAAAATACATCCACCTACCAAATTTCATTCAGCTAGTTCGTTGCATTTTTTAATTATCTTCACATATAGACAACATTTTCACGGATTCGTCCAAAATTTGAAACAGATCTAGAATTCTGGTGATAAAAACATTTGCTAAATTTCAGTTATCTAGCTCTTTGCGTTCTTCAATTATCGTGTTCACATGCAAAAGGAAACGTAGACAGACATATCGCTGACGAGTTTGTCCAAAATTTGATACAGATCTACAATTTTGGAATAAAGATCACTTACGAAATTTCATTTGTCTGGCTTTATTCCTTTTGGAAAATATATGGTATTATAGATGGCGCTCCTGTTCTGGACCATGACGTCAGTCTTGTTTTGTATTATAATTGGATGTTTCCCAGCACTCGCCAATTTTTGGATTGAGTTATTGAGGCTTTGAAATTGAGATTTATTTATTCAAAGAAAGCACACTACACATTTGACACCATTTACAGAGTGCATGATGAAAAACATACAAAAAACAGAAGCCACAAGGTGAATTAAAAAACACACACAAAAAAATACTGTATGATGTATACTTAGTCGGCACCAGGGCCGAACGAATGCTTATGAACTCTATTTGATGTGTGAATACTGTTTAGCAACGGATACGGAAACCCTCGGCGCTTTTAAGCCTGCGCCGGTCTGAGTTATTTTCATCAAAATAGGGGGAAGGTGAAGAACGGAAGGGTGATGTTCACAATTTATTGAGCGAGATCTTACAAAGAACTCCAGAAATGCGCTCATATGACTCATTGCCTGACACCCCTTTCCGGTGTAAATTCGTCCAAAAGTGGTAGTCTCGGAATCCGTTGCTGAGCAGTAAAACCATGTTTGTTTTTATCGGAGGCTCCAGCGTTCTCCTTTGAAATGGCATCTATCCTCACTTTCCGAGACATTCTGTTACTGAGTTATCCTGTTCATATACAGAAGCAATTGGAAAAATTAGTTGGGACAGTCAAAAATGTGTTTATTTATCAAAATTCCGAAATCGAATTATTTGAGGATTACAGTGCTCCTCTTTGTATACAAGAAAGAGAAGGAAAAAACCCCACGACAAAGCATTGCTTTTTCCGTGTGCATGCAGATAATATTGATTTCTTACATTAATTCAATTACTCAGAAATAAGGAAGCATTAGATTAATTAATCTTCTTCAAGTCCATCCTTTTAAATAAATTAGTCCTCATTTTAACTCCAGAATTATAGTTTTGACTACCTTGATGATCTTCATAACATGAAAAAAAACTACGTCGAATTAATGGCTACAACAATAGCAGTATAAAAGTGAACGCAAAAAAAATATTGTTTATCGAATTCTTTTCTTTTATTCTAATCTAAATTAATTACTTTTAATAGAAGGAAGAGTACATTTTCTCGTTAGATGCAGTTGTTTGTATTGATTTTCTAAATATGTCATGCTCTAATGAAAAATGTAAACATACATGCATTAAAATTTATTAAATGGTAGTAATTAAGAAATGTTCATTTAGTTAATTAGCTTACATCAATGAAATTTGTATTGTTTTGTCATTAGAAGATTTTTTTACGTAAGAAGCTAGAATGTTTGAAACTAGATGCTCTACAATGTGTGATGAAGTACTTCATGAATACCAAAGGTCAAAATGAATACATGACAAAATACTCCTTTGACCTCCAGGAAAAATTGTAAACCATTCGTTTATTTTTACTTTCTCGTACACGAAGTATACTTATAGAAAATATTGTAATCGTCAAAAAATTCGAACTCGAGATTTTTGACAGAATCTTCACGTTTTAGACCTCTCTGAGTCCTGAAAACACAATTTTGGAATTATGTCTGTTTGTGTGTCTGTGAACACGATAACTCGAAAACTCTTAGAGAAACAGGGATGAAATTTGGTATGTGATATTTACACATAATTTGTAGGTTTCTATCAAATTTTGGACAAAATCCGTCTACGGGAAGTCTGTCTGTCCGCGTTCAGGTGAACACTATAACTCAAAAACTGGAATAGATAGATGGATAAAATTTGGTACAAAGTTTTATCATCAGGAGTGTAGGTCCGTATAAAATTTTGGGCCAATTCCGTCAAAGGTTTGACTGTCTGTCGGTCTGTATAATCGCATACTTGTTAATACGATAACTTCTTAACCTTATGACTTAAATAAATAAAACTTGATATATGGTCTTCTTATCTTAAATGTAGATCCATAACCAATTTTCTTTTCAATAGGTTGAAAAACCAGCGGGAGTGGCCTCCCCTAAACTTTCTCGTATACTTCCCCTAAAAGATGCTGTTTCCCCTCCCACCGCGTGGATAAATTAGAAGACCACATACCAAATTTCAATTATCTAATGTAAGTTACTAAAAGATTTGCACACATCTAAGCAGCCTTTTAGCTTGCCAGTAATATCTCCGATCTGATTGTTACAAATTTACTACCGATAGTTGTAGTTGAAAATATCATGCACATTGGCAGAGTGCTTAAGAAATTAAAAAAGCATGGAAAACAGAACTGATGAATCAATTGACACTAATTTTGGTTTGTTACTTTATAACTTTACTTTTAACAACTACTCTCGTTCTGTCAGAGTAAAAATATTGCAAAATCCACTCAGAAAAAAATGCATTACGAAATATACAAAATAAAACTAACCGCATTCAAATATGCAACTCTTGAAAATGTTTCGGCGTGAAAGAAAAATTAAAAGAAAACACTCCATAATTAATTCACTTTTATTCGAAAAGAATTTGGCTGTGAGCCAAGATGACCGTATTACGGGAACAGAGGTAACCAGAACGCATGCGCGTGGAGATAACGGATTCTCTTCAAAAGTAAATTATACGGACCGACAGACAGTCAACCCTTAGACGGATTTGGCCCAAAATTTTATACGGACCTACATTCATGACGATAAAACTGTGTATAAAATTTTATCCATCTGGCTTTTCAAGTTTTTGAGTTATAGCGTTCGTATGACCTCGAACATACATACAGACAGACTTCCCGATGACGGATTTTGTCCAAAATTTGATAGAAACCTACAAATTATGTTTAAAGACCACATACCAAATTTCATCCCCGTAGCTCTAATAGTTTTTGAGTTATCGTGTTCACAGACAGACATAATTCCAAAATTGTGTTTTTCGGAATCAGGGAGGTCTAAAACGTGGAGATTCGTCAAAATCTCGAGTTCGAATTTTTTGACGATTACAATACTTTCTCTTTGTATACTTCGTATACGAGAAAGTAAAAAAGCTGTTCATATCGCCTATTCGTCTTTTCTCATCACACAATGACGCAAGGCTATTATTGAGTAATGGCGAGTTAAACTTCCGTTTCTACTCCCACCTTTCGCCTTTAGTGCGTCGTGGCGTAGAGCAGATTCGATACGAGAAAGTTTAGCGAAGGCCACTCCCTCTGGTTCATATATAGTACCTTAGTTCTTCAAAATAAAAAAGTAAAATTCATAGCTGCACTTTTAGCAAAACTTTGAAAGCTAGGTTAAATAAAGCACCTTTTCAATAACTAACCTGTCTAAAATTACGGAATATTTAACTAACGCATCTCTATAATTAAGAATTAATTTAAATTATATTTATTTGTAACTTTTACCTCTTAAAACAAAGCAAAAAGACATTTTTTTTTTAAATTTAGGAAATAATGTAGCACATGCGCTTCCTCCACCAAAATAACAACCACAAACGCGCCATCAGTAAGAATAGTCCCACCGTGGGTTACACTATCCTGACAGTGGACCAGGGGCGAGGTGTTTCCGAATATTTTGATGTCTGATTTGAATGGCCGGATGGGCTACTGAGGACCTCGCTGCGAGGGTAGCGGAAAAACAAAGTTTCTGCCTTCTAAGATTGGGACGAGGCTAGATCCTGTTGAAAGTAAAATCGGAAATCGGTCTTATGGGGGAGGAGGAGCTGGACCGGGAGTAACTCTGGGACGTTGAACCTTCTCAAACAAGGTGTATCGAAACAAACTTTGAAACCTCCGTGAATAACGTGCCTAATCTTTCGACTTGAATGGGTGAAAAAAAGTCGGTCTTGGGAGAAATGGCATAAGACTTCTCGTGAATGCCTAGACAGTACGAGCCAGTGAACAATACTCAAACCTCCGACACTATAGTTTTGTTGATAATTAATTGATATCTAAACGCTTCTTCTGTACGAAGCGTTATGGGAATGCAATTAATTAAATTATTTTAAAAAAAGCTAACTGATGTCATAATAAATAAATTTCTAACAATTTGGAAGAAAGAAGTATCCCTGTATCCGCAACACCATTTACGAAATTTTAACTAATCTAGTTCATATATTTGTAAACGTAAATCACAGTACATGTAAGCATTGCAAATAATGGTGTTCAAGAAAGTCATAGAGATTATCAAAATATTAAAAGCATCCATCAACAAAAAAGTTATCAAAAGAATCCATCGATTAAGTTTGTTTCAAAGAAGAGTACATGTCCACAAAATTGTATATCCACCATTTCCTGTATTTATGCTTTATCTCAAATATTTACGCTCCGTCTTTAGCAATAAAGAGAATTACGAGTACTTTGGTAAGCATTAATTGTGGGAAAGTGCATGTAATCTTACTTAAGAGAGAAAAGGTTATTTAGAAGCTTGGTTCTATTAGGAATTAATTTTTGATGATATCAAAATGAAGACTTATAGAACACTTTAGCGGAGACCTCATGTATTTTATCAGCTATTTAACGGTCGTTAAAACACAATACACGAACAGTTATTAAGATTAGTCTGTTACTTTTACTATATGCAGATGAAGTCATTCAATCTCATTTATGCATTTAATAGGTCACTAAACTTCCATTAATCTGCTTTCAGATTGAAATCTGTTTGCAGTTCGAATACTTTTGCTGTCTCTTTCGCTCTTTAAAATTATGAATGTTTTCAAAGATCTGTGGTTTATATTCATGACAACTTGTGCATAAGATATTCATAGAATTTATTGTAGTACATTGACAAGCAAGTCAGAACACTTGCATGCTTTGATTAAGCTCAAAATGGAAACTTGTTGATTTTATACAGGGCATGTTATTTCTCCCGTATGAACTTCTGGAGAGGATTCTTGCAAAACTTCCTCCATTGGGACATTTAGATTTGAGGTTTGGTGGAGTTTTGAGACGAAAATGTCAGATTTGGCCATGCTGCCCAGTACAAATTTGTAATAAATCACTCATTAAAAGATGTGAGTATCTTTAACACTCTGACTCCTAAGCCGGCCGTAACCGGTCATGCAACTTCTATACTAGTGGGGCGGATTTCGACCGGTTGCTGTTCCGAGAGGGGGAGAAAGCAGTTGGGCGAGTAGTCATTAAAGGGACCCTTAGGGGAGAGATGAGAGATGAAAGGCCTGCCATTCATATCTCCCACCACCCGTAGTGAAGAGAAAAGGGGGAACGGCGAGGACGAATCCATTCCACTCATGATAAGGCAAGCTGCGAAAATCGTAAAATATTTAAGTCTCAGTTTAATTAACCTGCAGTTTCGAACTGAAATAATTTTGAGTAATTGCAGATAGTACTGCAATTTTTTTTTTTTGTTAAAAGATACCTGGAAAATGAATTTCATGAAAAATGGTTTCAAAGTGGGAATCTTCGAAAAAAGCAACATTACGCAACCTAGTCAAAACTCTGTCATTTGGATTTCGGCTGTTCTTGTAAATCGAATCTTTCCTATGTCCCCGAAGACATAAATCACATGGATTAATATCTGGTGAATAAGGTCGCCACCGCTATGCACCAGAATAATGATTTGAGCATTGATAGGCGATAACTTGCCTTCCAGACTTACTGTCAATGACTTAAGTCAGTTTTTTAATGATGAAGATCACTAACAGACTGAAGGGGTACCTCAAATATGGGGATGAGAATCTGCCATTTAAGTAAGCAGAGTCTAGCTTCCCTGTGGGATATTGTACGGGTGTGGGATGGAGCCAACTCCTACTGATGACGGGTCGTAGCTCAGTCTGAAGGGGCTATAATGCTGTTGACTTCAGTGCCCGATTTGTTGTCGAGGCGGCTGGGTCATTCATGTCTTCTCCATGTGCCCGGGCTGGTTGGAAGTAATTCTTTTGTGGTTATGGTTGTGATGAAGGGGAATCGGAACTCCCTATACTGACAATGTTAAATTGGCCCTTTTTGATGTACCTTTTCTCAAAATCTGTTATAGATACATGTTTGAAATTTTTTATACTAGTAAAGTACACGTTTCTTATGATACTGAATTGAGCTTCTGGTTAATTTTTAATTTTTTATAAATTTACAAAATACTTAATTAGACATAGTAAAATTTTACCCTATTTTGACGCAAAAAATTGTAAAAAAATAAAATTTTGAGTTTTTTAAAAAAACGCTCAATTAAATATAATGAGAAAGATGTACTTCACTTATATAAAAAATTTCAAATATGTATCTATAACAGATTTTGAGAAAAGGTACATCGAAATGGCCAATTTAGCATTGTCGGTATAGGGAGTTCCGACTCTCCTTAAGATCACTTAAATAAAAATATTGTTGTATTTTTTTACCACATTAATAATATTTTTTTAATAATAAAAAATTATCTTCGGTTGAATATGGCGTTTTGGAAGACATATTGAAAAAGAGCGGAAGTTAAGCAATTCCTTTCACTGCGCGTATTTGTAGAGACATCTCGTGAGGCTCGAGAAGTTATTTCAATTCAAAGTTGTAGGTTAGTTCAAACTCACATTGTGTGAGTTTTAATTAAATTATTGTGAGAAAAATGGCTAAATATTGAAATTAATAAAAATAAAAAAAGTTTTTTAAAACTCGGTTTTATTAGTGTACTGAAAAGTACAAAATAATTTTTTTATCGCAAATAGGAAGTCAAACCCAAATCGTAAATCTGTGTCGTAAAAGTAAAATCGTAAAAAGAAATGGTATAAACAATACTGTAAGGAAATTAAACTACTAAGAAGATCATAAGAAAGAAAGTACTGAAACATGCACTGAAAATATATTATAAATGTGATTAAAATATTTATTTTTTATTCTGTGGCCATTTTTTTTCTCAGTGCGCTGAGGTAAGTTTAACTCATTTTTCTTTAATTAATGTTTTATTTTTATGACGGCATTTTTTGCCTGATGGCTAATAATTTAAAAAATCTTTTTTAAAATTATCTTATTGGTGTTCTTATATGGATGAATAAAAAAATTTTGTAAATCAGTTCTTTCTTTGTCTTTATGGGATCTTTCGGGTTACAAGAGGCTTCCTTGGACAAAAGTCAAGCTTTTTACAGAAAAAGTTCCCATTTTTTGAATCCATGCCTAAATAGGTAACCCTTAATGAAGTATACTTGGATGGATTCTTTTATTCTTGTTCTACAATTTGTTAAATCTAAATTTTTTTTAGCTCATATAAAAAATGTTTTTTTGCCTTTGTTTTTTCGTATACAGCAACATCATGCGCGCTACTGAAACATTGCATTATTCTTTGGCTTTTTAATTTCATATTTTATTTGATTTTCTATTTATATACTTATTTACTTAAAATATTTCTACCAGCGCCTTACGATTTTGCTTTGGCCTCCATATTTTTTATTCAAAAATTATTTTCCACTTTATAGTTCGCTAATAAAAGCGTGCATTTAAACACTTTTATTTAACTTGACTTGTTTCATGTTTGTAAAGATGGAATTTTGTAATAGATTTTTCACTCACTTCCTGCTGTGCTAGAGTTTTTGAAATTTTTGGCACTTGTTTGTTCTCGATGACAATATGCTATTTTAATCTTTTCAAAACTTAATTATCTATTCATCATTAATTAAATTAAATTTTGATTACGTAATATGTGGCGCCACTCGCTATTGAGTCTGAGAAAAAAACTGATCTGAAGATTAAAAAGTGGAAGATAATTAAAATAAAAATTAATTCTGAATTCTGTCACAAATAAAACAGCGTCAAATTATAAAAAACCAAAATAATAAATTTAATTAAAAATGTTTTAAATTAAATTTATTATTTTTATATTTATTTTTTACCTTCAAATAAAAATACTCTCAACAACACGTTATCGTTTAGAGCAATCTTCTTACAATTCATTAGCAGTTATCGCCCAGCTACTAAATATGCAGTTACTAGTTTTATCTCTTTCCTGATTCTGTGGTAAACCAAAACACAAGCCTCTTTATTCTTCTTGTTTATAATTCAAGCTCAAGTATAAATAAGCCTGCCCTATTCACACAGATTTATGGAAAATCCACATCTTATCTCTCAACTATTCTCCAACTGAATTGTTTAACGCGCTCTCTAGAATATCAAGTTCCTGCATTTTAAACGCTTGTTTTTCAATTCAGATTTAAGATGCACGAGCCATCGCTGAAAGGTCACGAACGTAATACTTTTATCAAGTGTCGTTGAATATCTCATTTATTTTGAATTTGCCTTATTAGCGAAGTTGAGAAATAAGTGATTGCTTATAATCATCGCTTGGATTTTCAGTGATTGAACGATATCTTTGTCTTTCAGGACATTTTATGCTGCAAATTAAATTTAAGAACATGTCACGATTACATTTTTTAACTGTCTTATTTGATGGATTAAGAATTAAAGTTGTTCATTGTCATTTTATGTTGGATAAAGCAACAGTTATCAACATTTTATCGCTTGAGATGTGACACTGCGATGTTACTTTTTTGCATATAAAAAATATTGCTATCGTGAAGAAATTCGACTTCGATTTTGATAAATCTCCACGTCTTTTGCATGTCGAATTTGATAAATAAGATTTTGATAAATCTGATGTCGAAAACCAAACGTCCTTCCGTTGATATGATGTAAATTCTGGAAATATGGATGCCGGATCGGTTAAGCAACAGTTCTCAACATTTTATCGCTTGAGATGCGACACTGCGATGGTACATTTTCGCACGCAAAAAAATATTGCTATCGTAAAAAATTTCGATTTTGATAAATCTCCACGTCTTTTGCACGTCGAATTTGATAAATCATATTTTGATAAATCTGATGTCGATTCCGTTGATATGGTGTAAATTCTGGAGATAAGGATGCCGGATCGGATATCGTCCCAGTCATCTTTCACCTATTTAAAATTTCGAGGTTAGTTTCAAAATAGCACTCGTGCTTATTCAAAATGAAACTTCAATAATAACTAAATTATATTAAAACTAAAACTGGTTTTCGAGCCTCTTTAAACCAAAAAGTCTCAACATAAAGTTTAAAAACCGTTGGTTTAGTCCTTTCAAGTTCACTACATGTTTCGTTCTGAAAGTTACTGAATTTATTTCAAAAATGAGTATTACACATGCAGCTCATCATAAATATGTAAAGAATTTTCAAGAAATTTGTGGCTTCACAGTGAAACCAATGAACGGTAACGGGCTAATTTTCCTCCCAATAAGTTATCAACGGAATGCAATTTAAATTATGCATTTAATTTATAAATACACGTAAGTATTCTGGATATTCAACCTTCACAAAATTCAGAATTACTTCAAAGATTCAATTTTAAAAAATATCAATTTGAGCAAGAAATTCTTCATTTTCTTAGAGATCGAAAGCAATTTAGCTCTTGCGATGCCGATATCTTTGTGAATACTAACGGCATTGAACTGAAATTTTTATATAAGTTGGCCAATATATCTGGCTCTTAAGTTATGAAAAAAATTAAATTACGTTTCATCCATACGCAGTAAAAATTGCTCAATGTGTGGTTTCACTGCGAAACCATTGAACCCGAAATGGTTAAAGAAATGTTTTTTACCTTTGGGACATGCCTCTTGAAATTGTCACTATGTGTGATGGGAGAGAGTAATTAATAATTGAAATTAAAATAAGAAATTTATGCGCTTCGTCAATAAAAATTACTTCATAAAAAATACGTATAAGATACTCCTAAGATCTATTGAAATTAAATATTAAAAATTTCAAAATGAATTAAAAGGGGAGTTTCAAATTCAAGAAGAAATTTTGAAAGGCTGTTCTATTAAATCTGTTACGAATCTTTGGGTCAGAAAACCAAAATCTTGGAAACCTCTGATCAGTGGCGTAAGTGGCACTCGGGGTATGTTGCGATATTTTCGCCCCTAGTCGTCATCAGTGGTTTAGCAAGGGCAAATGGCGCCGGGGGCATGGCAATATTTTTTGCCCCCTTATTATACGCCACTTTAAAAAGTGGCATCAACACAACAAAGTTTTGTTTCCATGGCGCCCCCTAAGGCTGCCGCCCGGGGCATCAATAACTCCCTTGCCCCCCCTCTCCGGTTGCTACGCCATTTACTTTGGTATAAAATATAAATCATAGATTCCCTACCTGTGGTATGCGTACCCCTGGGGTCCGTGAAAGACCATTTGGGGCTATGCGACCTGAAAGTCGGTAATGGCGGACACAAGAAAACATAAGGGATTAAAAATGTTACAGAGTTTTGGTTCCCCAATTTCGTGTGAAAAATAAAAGTGAAAGTTGTGCAAGTTCTCAAGCCTACCTTCAAAGTAAGGAAAACAAAGATAGCAAAGGAAAATGTAATATTTAGCTATCCTTATAAATTAATGTGAAAATATTACGATACTGCTTTTATTTGTTCTGACTTTGAACTAATACTATTGCAAAAATGAAATAAAATGTAAAATTAAAATTAAGTCCTGAAAATGCTATTAATTCGAGTCATTTGACTTTTAAGCTTACCTAAGCCCTTAACATCATTGATAAAAACTTCTTCGCATAGACGGATGGTTGCAGGGCAGTAGGTGGTATGCAAAAATAAAAAAAAACTTACTGATGAAGGGGTACGCGAGAGAAAAAAGATTGGGAACCCCTGGTATAAATCATATCTATTCTAATGAAAGATATATAAAATGCTGACGAATCTTCAAAGTACACAATTTAGGCCTACTTTACAGCTAAAGTAAGAAAAAATGTTGATAATCCAGTCACTTATGAAAAAAGGTTAGTAAGCTTTTTTATTAATCCTGAACAAACATTATCTTGATTCGGATCTAGATCCACTAAGAACAAAAATAAGCGTAGGTGAAAATTAAAGATTCTTTTAACTGAACTAATGAATTTTATAAAAGCATTTTTAAGTATCTTTCTTGGTGCCAAAGAAAGTGTGTAGGCGTCAAGTGATTGAACACGGGCGCGTTTACACGTGCAGACGATTTTTAAGTATCGTTTTCATTAACCCCCTTTTATTTGAATAAACTTTAAATAAACAAAATACCGTTTAAGCGCCAACGTATTGGTTAGTTTAATTAATTCTTGCATCTGATTTTTTCCTGCAGGGGTTAAAGACCTGAATTTTTTTGAACAGAACTTCCTTTTTTAACGAAATTTCATTCACAAAATCAGATTTTCGCTGGATTTTATATTTTCAGTTCTAAGTTAAATAGTATGATTCATTGTTGCTGATATAAACATAATATATTGTAATATTTGAAATGTTCTGTGTTCTTGTATATTCTTTGTAACGTGATTAAATTTGTTCGAATAATTCTATCTATGAACCTTAGCTTAAAAGTTATTCCATTTTAATTTCAACGTATCAGCATAAATATAGAATACGCAGGGTTTTTTTCACAAGGCATTTAGTTGCATTTTATTGAATAGAATGCAAATCAAGGTACTGCTAATAGGCTGCTAACTATGATTTAACAATTTTATAAAAAGTCTTTTAAATTCAAATTGTGTCGCTGAAATTTTCAGTAATGATACGTTGAAAAAATAAGTATTATAATTGTGTTATTAAGCATACTTACCTTATTCACAAATGGCCCAAACGCTAAATTGTTACTTGAAACCCAAACCACAAACCAATTCAACTTAAAAGTACAATTTACAAAGATTTTATGAGCCACTAAAAGTAATTATCAGAAGTAAATAATCTTTCTTCGCATTTCGATAGTTTTCTTTTTAAATTTTGCTTTCATTACAAAAGATTGCTTCATTTAAAAGTTATTTCTTCCTTTCGGATAAAAAACCTTTTTAAAACGATTCTATTCAGGAAGAGAGTAACGAATAATGGGATTTATTTCAATGTAATTTTCTGTTATTTTTTAATTCTTTTTTTATATTTTGCTTGTGAATCTTCACATAATGATGTTACTTATTCCAACACTAGATTACATTCCCAACATTTATTCTGGTAAGGTAAATGGTTTAAAAATTTTGGCAATCCCCCCTCCTTCCAAAAAAAAGCATTAAGTTTTTAACAAAAGAAAACATGTTCATAATTAATTTTTTAAATCAATTATATGATTATGAAAAGAAATACTAACATAGCTGTTGAAGAAAAGACGAAAGAAATTCCATTTATTTTGTAGTTTTATATCATTTTGATCTGGAACATCTGTTTCTTCAAGATAAATTTTTATTTGATTTTTTTGTTATTTTTGAATAGAATTTCAGCAGATTTTTGTTTTTTAATCATATAAAAGTTAAGTGCCCAAAGAAGCTTTGTTCAAATATTTTCCCCACCAAAACCTCAAAGAATGTCAGTATGCTTTTGCAAGAAATTAATTTGTAATTTAGCTTTATATTTTTATTATTTGCCTGAAGATGAATAAGTAAAGATATAGAATCCACAGTTTTCCAAAATGATGTCACTCCACTTTATTTTAATTTTGCGGGAATTTAGTTGAAACAGCATTTAGTTGAAAAAAGCAAAATGAAAAAAAATGATGTGTACTTTGAACATTTTCAACTGATTTGCAAATTTAAAATAGGTTACACATTTACTGTGCAAAGGGAATTTTAACCTTTTTTAATAGACTATATTCCTAATTTACTATATATATATTTCCAATATTTTCCAATTTAATTGTCTTGTGCTTTTTGAGGGGATGGCGGCATTTTTTAACGGATTTCGTATGTCGTTAGCAGAAAAAAGCACAAATTAATATCATGAGCGAGCTTCTCTTCCTGACGAGCGGCTCGCTATGATATTTTTCAATTTTATTTTGGTTTTTATCTATTTTTTGCCATTGTGTCTTGATTGTTTTTGAGTTTTTGTTTTGTGTTTCTAAGTTTGTTTTGATATATATATATATATATATATATATATATATATATATATATTGATGTTTTTCAGATTTCAGCAAAATTGCCATTTGAAAAATCTGCATTGTGCATCAAATTTTGCATTGTGATCCATCAGTGGCGGATTTTGACAACACGAGACCACAGGCTCAAAATTGTTCTGAGGCTTCCTAATTCTATCCAGTGTCATAAATTCGCTGCCTGTTTTGCATAGGTTTTGAGGCCCCTCAGAGACTCAGGGCACGAGGCGAACGCCTCTATAGCCGGCCATTCACTTCATAGACAAACTGTATATTTTGGAACGCGAGAAGGAAAAGGCTATAAAAATCTATTGAAATGAGTCGAACGGCTTGCCATGGTTGGAATTCCGTCTGGACTGAAATCGGAACAAAAAATCAGAGGCACCCTGAAAGAGGCTAGCGAAAAGAACAATGCCTTGCGTAGATTGAAGCCTCGCTTCGAGGGTAGCATAAATTATAATCTGCTAATTGGGGAAAATCGAAGAGCGATTAACAAGCAGCTGTGGAGAACGAAAGAAGATCTATCCCCCCACCCTCATTCAGAGTTAGCGTCCTTTTAAATACAAGTGAATAGCGTGCCTGTATTTTTCGATTAAAATGGGTGGGGAAAAAAACCGGGCTTTTCACAAATGGCATGGCTATACTTAAAGTAAATGGCCGGCTTAACTGCCATTGGATCCCGTAATATCGATTAACAAATCAAAATAGCGAATTTTAAGAAAAAAAAATTTGGCGTTATATTTTTTGAAGAAATGACAGCAATATTTCTGCCGGATTTATATACGGATGTATTCTTAAACCTTGCCACTTACAAAAATTTTTTAAATCGAATTTATAATTGCTTATGAAAGAAATAATAGCGAAAAGGAAATGACAGTCTGTGGGTTGTCATGTACTTTGCTTCTTGTTAATATTCTACTTAAAATACTCTCTTCTGAAAAAAATTCAAGGAGACAGAAAATGTGCATCTTAGGAAAGGTTCTGGACGACCATCTATTTCAGTCGAAGTTGTTGAGCTAGTGAGGGAGACTTTCACTCCTTAGTTGCGCATACCATGACTTAATGGAGTTCTTACTTGGAGAAAGACAATTTCAATTTTCTAACCGAAAACGTTTCAGAACTGTTACAATTGATTGGATTTCGTGGAACCAGAGACGTGCCGTCTGCTGCACGGTAGACATTTTGACACTTGCTTTGGGAATCTCCTGCTTAAGCAGATTTAGTACGCCGTAACGGCGCGTTGCATATCCGAAAAAACTTTTTGAGCTAGCTACTCTCTCACTTAAAAAATCGAAGTTGCTACATTATAGGGTTTTATTTTTATTAACTTTTGAAAATGGGTCCAATAATTTATGACCACCCTATATTTTTCATTTCATTCTTATAGACAGTGTGCACAAGTTCTTGCAAATTTCTACATACAGTGGAACTTTGGGAATCCGAACTTATTGGGACTGACCTCTGTTCGGATTCGGGAAAATTTGGATTATCGGGAAGCAGTGACGGCTCGTCAGTTCAGAAACAAGCAGTGCTGCAAAAGTTGTATAGACCTAAGTTGTAGGAAATTTTGTGCTGATTATTTTGATATACAATGATGATATACTAAAAATTAATAGTTTTTGAGTTTTAAACAAAAACTGCAAAAAAAATTCACGTTTTTTGGCTAAAACGAAAATATCAACAAGACTTTTTGGTGGCAAACCTCAGATTCGTAATCAGCACCCGAAAAACATAAAGAAGCCAAAAATTACAACTCCTCCAGAATGTGATTTAAAAACCTACTTAATGACTGAACTACTGAGAAAAAGCGACACAACGCCAAATGTGGAAGTCGCGCCAATCGAGAGCTGAAAAAAATTGTAGCTGAAGGGAATCTAATTTCAAAAGGGGAAAGGTTTGCTTTTTTCTCTGGAATGTGCTCTTCTCGTTGCTCAGAGAGCTAAATTCGGTCTTTGAGAAGGCAAAATTTTCTGCAGCTCTGGTCTGTCTCTCTCTTGAATGATTTTCTGTCTTAAATTTGCTTTTTTATTACTTTTTGCCATTTTCGTTGATCATTGAACTCTCAAAATGGGAAAGTAAGCCAATTAGAATAAAAAAAAGAAAATGCAAGCTTTTAAAATAATTTCAGGGAGGGACTGCAGCTCTGCATCCCTAATGGACGAGTCGCCACAGTCCGCAAGATTTGGTAAAATACTCTTGATATATAACAAATACAATAGAGTATTGACTTTGGGCACTTTGTAAAAGAGCACAGAAAGAGATAACGGCGATTCGCATCGCCAAGCAGGTTTAGTTTCCTACGTAAAAAGATGATAACCGATTTTGTTTCTACTCATTAAAGTGCTGTATTCATTTTTAAATACCAATTCAGAAGTTTCTTTTAATTCAGGAATAAACATTAGCTTTATTTCTGATTTGTAATTGTTATTTTTCCTTCGTTTTTCACTAAAAACTTTTCAGAAAATTAAAAAGGAGATGTCAGGATTATCCGAAATTTCGATCCACGAGGATCAACTATACTTCTAAATTCTGAAAAGAACGCACAATTTACATAATTCACAAATTTAAATAATGTTGGAATAAAAATCAGTTTAATAGAAATATAAATTGATTCTTAAAAATACAAGATTTCGTTTGTAAGGCGCTCTTAATATTAAAAGTCTGCTTTTCATTATCTGAGTATCAATGATGAAATATTAAAATATATTTGTTATTTAACATTATAAATATTGAATGATCAGTTAAGCAGTTCAGCATTGTGTGTAATGATAAATAAAATGCTGAAATGTTTAATTTTTCATTAATTTATGTAGTATTCATTATTTAGAGTTTAAAAACTCGAAATTCAATCTAATATAATTTGTTTCAGAAAGAAATAAAGTTCTAGTAACTATTCATTTCGATTTTATTCAGTTAATTGTCCATGTTATGATACCTAAGGTAAACTGGCTTGCCATAGTATAAGGAACTATCTTTTTCCATCTTTTTTCTAAATATCCATATTTTTATTGTTTTTTCGTAAATTTTTGTAACTGTAATTATCGTAATTTATAGATATATTCAGTCACATTCTTTCGATTTGTTTTATCTGTGAAAAGAATGGAAATTTATTAAGAATTTCTCGTCAGAAAAATTTTCTAGTAAGAATACTTATTTCCAGGACTAGGAAGTACATGTGAAATTTTCCGTCCAAATCGATAGCCAACACACTTAAAAAAATTACGAAGTTAGGGTCATCGTCTTTAGCTAATAATGATTAATTTATGACCAAGAACTAATCCTAAAATATGGTCTTTTTGTTCCCAGCAGAACTTTAGTGCTTTCTTGGGCTTCATACCACACTTCATACTTTTGCACTGAATTTATACGAAGATTATTTAATCGAAGATAAACTATAATGATAAAAGCTCTTATTACTTATTTCTTGATTATTCGTTTTTTTCTATCTGAATCCTTTTTATTAGAGCTGCTTTTTCATAAGAATTTTCGGATGAAAATTTAGTTTTTTTTCTTACGAATTTTCGCAAATAGTTGCAAATTTTTCTTAAATTTAGTTTACTTCACATATTAACTATTTTATTTTATAGAAAAATTAATCACAATTATTAATCATTCATTAATTTCAATAATTATGTCATTAATTAATTGCACATCATATTTCTGCAATGGTGAACCACTAATCATTAAATAAAGTATACAGGAAATTATAGCGGGCAAGAGTTTACTGCAAAGTTTCAGATGGAATGTATTTTGTATGAAACTGCGTGAAGTTTGGCAACAAAAAGAAAATATATCGAGTAATGGATAGTTAAAATCATTTAGGTAAATGCCCCGTTTTGAAGCTGGACAAAGACTATTTTGGGGCCGACGTAATATTATAATATTTAACTCTGATCAGATAGCAAGGACGATACTTGAAGTACAAACCCACTTCCTAAACTTTGAAGACACACCAATGAGCAAGTTATAGATAGAACTATTATGGTATTATCTCGATCAGTAATAGATTTTCTAGTTGTTCTTCATGAGATCTTTTCAGACACCAATAAATGCTAAGCGATAAAAGACGATTGGCAGAAAGCCTTGGTTCAGCGCAGCTGATAGTAGCTGCCAGTTGTTAAGTTAATGATGTTTTATTCATCTTTGGCCTTCATAGGCACAACTAGAAACCGTATGTCACAGGATTAACCCTCCGAGCGGCGCAAATGTCTTTTTCCGTTTTTCATGTACAGTTCAAAAGCAGTTAGCTCGTATTTATATTTTCTTAAACAATCAAGGATAAAAATATTCTTAAGATTTCAGATTAAGAGATATAATTAAATACAAAAAGATAGATTAATTTACTTTAAAAGCTAAGTTTTCTAACCTGATAGCTAAAAGTTCAAATTAATTGGGCGCTCAGAGGGTTAATATTAAAAAAATACCGCACAAAGAAACTGCTCCAGCAGTAATTGCTGTCCAGTCGGTAGAGAATTAGCCTGTTAATCTGATTGTCTGTGGTTCAAATTTATTTTGGAAGTTTATTTCAACGACTAATGTGTAATTCTAAAATGTTACTGTTGTTTATGTTACGGGACATTTCAGATCCGTCTCCGCGCTTCTGATTAATTATTCTGGTAAGTCCCTAAAATACCGAGTCCCGCAGTTGTGGTGAAATTTTCTTGGGTTCTGAGACTAATAAATATACTTTATTATTAAATAGCGTTCTACAATACATCCGTGTCAACACGCAGTGGTATTGTGGCTGAGTGTCTTGTGATGTGGATTGTATATTTTCTCATTAATATTTTATTTAAGTGTTTATGATCATATTTGGAAATATGTGTTATCCATATTATCTTAGAATGAAAATGATCTACTTTCCGCCTATGTAAATGAATCGATGAAATGAATGCTATGTGGACGAGCTTTGTCTTTCATACAACTAAATTCAACGGCAACTGCAACCCTTGAGAGTCAAACTTGGGTCTTATTCTTATATCTTTCAACAGTCTCGGACATCTATCCATTGGAATTTCCACCAACATGATGTCTTCCCAGATCATCCAACTGTCCAAGAATTGGAGTTTCCACCAACATGATGTCTTCCCAGATCATCCAACCTTCCTTGTTATAATGGTCTCTGTCTCGGTATATGGATGACAGACAGCGGGTCCTAGTTTAGTCTAACCAAGGGGTTGGCAAACTGCGGATTTTTTTAATGAATATTTGCGGCTCTATTTAAGTTTGTAAACAATATGCGCAATTAATTTGAGTGAAAGAAAATTTCCCAACAATATCTCATGAAAATTGTGTGTATGCTTTCGCTTACATGCGTTTTCGAATATAAATTTTATTAAAAATCAACTGAAAAAATTTTCCGTCTTGTTTGAGAAGGAAAATAATGTCACGTTAGCCGAATTTTGACAAACTTTCTCGAGAAATTAAGCAATCGAAATCTCATTAGAAACTATGCATTGTTCTTATTTTTTGAAGTATATAATTTATTACTCATACAAATTAATTATATTGAGATTATAGATGACGAGTATTGTAATATTCATTAATAAATAATTGAATCGCAGTGTTTTATATTACAGATTATTTAAGCAAAGCAAAGATAAACTTCTTTTAAAAACAACAACAAAAATATAGGCTCAATTTTCAAGAATGTACATTTGATAATTCAAGTTGAAGACCTGTGACTCAGTAAATATTATTTTGGTAAATATAACTCTAAAGATGGTTCTTTATGAAAAAAAGACTGCCGACTCATGGTCTAGCCATTGATTCTTAACGTATGTTTATCTGGAAAGAACAAGCGACTCTCTACCCCATCCTCCAGCATACCGGACATACAGAAAATGCAATGTTAACAGAACATGATAATGTTTATACCCTGGCATACTATTTATAAATTGCAAGCTGCATCATACCCAGTTCAAAAATCGTTCAAAACACTCTACAGAGCAGACCGTTGGTCTCAGAGCTAAAATATTTGGGCCATTGATTGGTCTAAAATAATGAAATTCAAAGCTTCATAACTTAGTCCGTTTTCGACGCCAAAAATAGAAACTTTTCTTGCTAAAAATCTCAAAGTATCTAGATTATTTTACTAAATATGACTAATAATACCGGGGGACTGAAAAAAATCAGATTTCGCAATTTTCACAGCAGTGCATTTATTGACTTAAACAACATAAAAAAAATACTTCTTCGCTTCTTTTAAAGTATTTTTCAAATTGGAAGTATGTGTGTATCTCTTGTGTCTATCTATGTGTCTCTGTCGGTTTAGAAATTAGATAATCGGGCTACAATTGTGTCGTACAGCTGCAAAAGTGGCCATCTCCCCTTTCCAAAAATACGTTCTTTTCAAAGATTATAGGTCCATTTGATCTTCTTGAAACTTCGCCATCATAAATTTCATACTAGAGCACATTGACAAAACACTTCGAATGCCATGCAGTTTATTTTTTAAATCTCATTTGGATTAGATGAGACATAAAATCCACTTTTCTCAAAACTTTTCTTATTTGAAGATGATCGCTTATGCAGCTGCATGACATAATTAAAGTGAAAATCATGTATAATGTCCTGCTATCACTGCTTTAATATTAGTTTTTGTTGTACGTATTTTGGCAAATTTATATTACTTAACAAAATATATCCACTTTTCCTTTCAAAATGCTGCGCTTAAATTTGTTTAATAAAACTTCTATTCTTCAGAAAATTTTCTGAAAACGGTGTTTTTAAAATTTTTGAGACATAAAGCTATCTGTTTCAGTGTCCATTTCCTGAAAGTAACCATTTACCGCGACAGGGTATAGTTAAATACGAACAAAAACACTTCTCATTTACTTTAATGATGTGAGGAGACTTCTGACTTGTTTTTCATTAAATGTTTCTCCATGGACCATTTATCGAAAACATATATAATATCGTACTCCACAACTTACTATTAACACAATAAAAACAAACTTTACTGAATCACTTTCCAAAAATTCATTTCCGCTCTTATATACTATAAGCAATGTCAAAATGAAAATATTATGCAGTGGTGATTTACCTTCTTTTGCTTGTTATAAATTAACGAAAGAATTTCTGTCTCGGGTTCAGTGCATTTTTTTATCATTTAAAATATTCCGAAATTATTATTTTTTATGTTTCTCTCCTGTCGTTTCATCTATTATGGAGTTAGTAGATATTTCATTATTCTTCCTTTCAAGGTGTTATTTGCTTTTAAAGTAAAAATGCAAATTATTCGAAATGTCTTAATGTCGAATGTTAATCTCCTTGTAATTTGCAAGATGATTCATTTTTAATGTGTTTTATTTTACAGCCGTTTCAATTAACTTTATAAGATGCATGCAGTCATTGTATATCTCTTTTTGGTAACTTACAAAACGTTTCGAATATGCTGTATTTACTTTCTGAAAAAATATTTGGTCATCCCACTAATAATGCGGTTTTTCTAGTAACATAAAAAAAAGTCAGAGGGTGAAATAATAACTACCTGCATCAGATTGCTATAAAAGCATGTCGCAAATTTACTATGTCCTTGTTCTTAGTGCTCGTTTTGTAGAGGGCAGTTCGTTTTTAACTGTTATATTTTCAAGGTTATAATGGAAGTGGCAAAGGGGCACATTCGGCATATTTTGATTTATGAGTTCAATAGACCTAACAACGTATTGGAAAATGCGATGAATATTAATGTAGTATATGGGGATCCGACAATATGCTTAAACCAGTGTCAGTAGGGTTCCAGAAATTCCGAGTAGAAAACTACAGCCTAGAAGACGAATCTTGTCCTGAAAGATATGTAGAGCTCAACGAGAATGTCCTGCAAACCTTGGTCTAATAAAATACCATCGTTACTGTTAAGTCCAAAACTTTAGATTTGGTCCTTCAGTCATTCATCGCAAGACAATAGGCAAGACAGCAAGCCGAAAATTCGTTACGTTATAAAATCCATTCTTATTGCCAGCAGATCTTGTCCAGTACCTGTTAGTTTGCATACTTTAGCTTTTAATCTATAATTAAAAGGGATAAGTGAAAAACATTTGCCTCTAGCAAAATGTATTGCTGATCTTATTAAACTTTAAGTTGTTAACAAGGTAAAACATAGCGCGTGTTTCCCTGATTACAAAAATTTAATGTGCAAAAACTATCAGACATACCTTTATTTTTTGTAAATTGTAAACACCACATTTGAGTTTGAAATGAGATCAATTATCTTAGCAGATTTCTACGTGCGCTCACTTTGTTAGTCGAAGAATCTCAAGGCTGTGTCCCTGTGTCTAAAACAATCTGCGGATTCACGATCCTCTTATAAGGTCATTGCGCTTATTTACCTTCTTGGAGATCATCAGTTTCACATAGCACTGATTGATGGTCCTAACACCTGAAAGATTGCCTCCATAACAAAATCTGAACTCCTGTTAAATAGAAATGGTCCATTTGGTTACATAGAATCACAAAACGCATTGCACTTTTCTCCTCATCAGCTTCATTCCGTTAACTATTTATATTTTAATTCCCTGATAATGTTTAAATTGCTATCGGTTCGAGAAAAAAAAACGTTTAAGAACAGGGCTATGCAATGGTACAAATTTTACATAACTATCTTCAACGGTTAACTTGTGCTGACGTTTTGTATTCTAAGAAAAAATTTGTGCGCTTCCTGTATAAACACGGCAATTCTAGAATTTAAGTCCCCCACCCCATGCAAGCTAAAATCATAAATTATTTTTTAAAGGCTTGAAGAACTAGAAAAGATAAATAATTTTGTGAAAATTATTTATGAAATTTCTTCAAAATATTTGTGTATTTCATTTATGTATGTGTATCACTTTAATATTCTGAATTCTTTGAAAACTATGTCGACGGAATTTCGTAGGAGTTTTAAATTGAGATCACAATCACTCCTGATAAATGCACCATAAACTAGAACCTGAACATTAATTTACTGAATCCTAACTTGTTCCATGTTGTGCAGGTGTTTCTTACTAGACTGTGTAATGTATTTTCTATAACATTTGTTTCTATAACATCTGTGCAGGTGTTTCTTACTAGACTGTGTAATGTATTTTCTATAACATTTAAATATATTTAGAAGTTATCATATAATTTCATGTAAAACATTCTCACGTTACCTTTATTAACAATTTTTTTAAAATAACAAGCTTTTCTTTGTAGGCAAAATGATAAGAAAAATTAATATTTTGTTTGCCCGGCTGGTAACTAGTTGTTTTCAATTTGAAACATGATTCCAAACAGGCATCAGTACTTTGGTTCTGAATTTCATATTTCTGAATTATATATTTCATTTGAAACTAGAAAATGGTTAGGCCACATGTACGGTCTTTAAGAGACGAAGTTTGTC
Source organism: Araneus ventricosus (assembly GCA_013235015.1). NCBI lineage: Eukaryota > Metazoa > Arthropoda > Arachnida > Araneae > Araneidae > Araneus > Araneus ventricosus. The sequence continues at coordinate 1,215 of BGPR01001597.1, read as the reverse complement.
GATCTTTGATGCATTGTACTAGATTTAGAAAATTATCCAGTTTAAAAATTTTCATTAACTGAATTTTGAATTAGTACTTTTAAGGCTTTGCAAAAAAATTATTTGACTGTTAAAAAAAACGACATGTGAAGATCATAGAAAACTCTTCTGTGCTTTCATGTTAACTCTCTCTCTCTCTGAACTGTGTTTTATTATTTTGAAACGAAAATAATATAAAGCACAAAGGAAACTGTTTCAAAATTTCAGCTGCTAACAAATTCATTAAATTCATAAATGTTCTATTATCGTACTGATTTTTTTTGCTTTATTTCTATACATCTGTATTGTGACATTTAGTATTTTTTTTGTTCACTATGAAAAGGCACAGTTTTGTTTAAAGCAAAGGATTGTTACACAGTGGGTCGCGACACCAAGTGGAATTCCGTTGAGTTACGAAAATTTTACTTCACTTTCTTCTCTCAGATTCTTCAATATTTGTAATCGAAAAGAGTTAAGAGACCTTGTCTCATTCCATTAAAATAATTTGCTACGTATTTTTAGTCAATCATTTTTTTATTTATCATTCATTAGTGTTTCATCGATTGCTTTCTTATTTTGAAGTTTCAATTTTTTTTTCTTCTTAAGACCGCAAGAAGATAAAGTTTAAAATGACTCATTAAAAACATGAGGAGTAACTGTCTAAATTAATTTGAAATACGCTTTATTTTTTTAATTTCAATGTTTATTTATCATTCATTAGTACTTCATCGATTGTTTTCTTAATTTGAAATTTCAATTTTTTTTCTTCTGAAGACCGCAAGAAGATCAAGTTTAAAATGACTCATTAAAAAAATTAGGAGTAACTGACTAAATTAATTTGAAATACGCTTTATTTCTTAATTTCAATGACCAACATATGTAATTCGGTTTTTATTTACCCTTTGTTACAAAAATAGTCTTGTTGACGGACATTTCTTCATCAGAAAATAAAAAGCATTATTGAAATGTTGCTGTTTTTGGAAAAAAGAGTTTATCATAATAATTCTGAAAATGTACATAATGAACATTTAATAATATTTCAGCTAAGTATTAACTGCATTATTTGTCAAATTATTCCTATATTTAAAGAAAGTAAACTTCAGCAATGACAATGAAGAAAGAAGTCAATTCCTTTTTGGAAGAAACCCTTTATTACTAGGTAAGTATTCACACAGGTATTTTATTACAACACACGCC
>BGPR01001596.1:208940-228836 GCA_013235015.1 Araneus ventricosus | reverse complement strand
CAATTTATGTTTTTAATTATTATTATATGAAAAAATATATACTCACACTGTTATTTCTATTTCATAAAGAAATGTATTTTTTTTATAAATTTACGAAAAATATCCAAGATGCAATTTTCAGGCAAATTTAGAGTTTTATTATAGCATGGTCACTTAATGATTAAACTTCTGATTTAAATTAGATTTCCCCTTAAATAAACAATGCTTAGTATATCTCATAAACACCATACATATTAAAATTTCTTTTGTTTTAAAAATATTGAGTCAATTTATGTTTTTAATTATTATTATATGAAAAAATATATACTCACACTGTTATTTCTATTTCATAAAGAAATGTATTTTTTTATAAATTTACGAAAAATATCCAAGCTGTACTTGCCAGGTAAATTTAGAGTGTTATTCTGCCTCTTAATGATTAAACTTCTGATTTAAATTGGATTTCCCCTTAAATAAACAATGCTTAGCACATCTGAAAAACGCAATGCACAGGAAATTTGCTTTCGTTTTAAAAATATCGATTCAATTTATGTTTTCAATTATTATTATATGAAAAAATATTAACTCGTATTGTCATTTCCTTTTCATAAAGAAATCTATTCTGTTACCAATTTAAAAAAAATATCCACGCAATACTTGTCTAGCAAATTTCAAATTTTATTCTGACATGGTCACTTAACCATTAAACTTCGGTTTTAAATTATATAACCTTTTAAATAATATTCTAAAATGTCTGTGCACTTTTATATGGGTTTGATTATCTTCATTAAATCTTGTCAAATTCCTATTCATGTGATTCTGCAGCAGACAGCGGGGGTGATAACTAAATCAGATCAAACATTGGAAATCTAATTATAGTTAGTTTGCCAGCCATTAAATCATATTATTTGGTGAATCATAAATTAATAGTTAAAATTAGTTATTTGAAATGTTTATTCAAAACCTAATGAAGGTCCATTAAATTCTTATGATCTAATCATGCAAATAATCATATTGATATTATTTTTAATATAGCTGCACTTAGCAAAAAGTTCCTTATAATTATATTGTGTACGTGTTTCTTATATGTAAAATGTGTAAGTGCATGAAATAATGTATGTTGTATTGAAAATGAAAAGAACAATTAGCCTTTCACTAATTTAATATAAGATGAAAGAAAGAAAATCAATTAAATTAATTAATAATATAACACAGGTAAATTATTTTACAGTCTGTGTTCGATTGGCATTAAGGATTTTACTGAAAAAAATTTAGGGAAATTTATTCATTCCATTATAAATCCATTCATCTTAAAGCTAATTCATAAGTGGTTTTCTATAAGAAAGTTCATTTTTGTACGTATTCTGTAGTACCTATCATATTTTGGATTCTTTAAATAGTTCTTTTCTCTTAGACTTCCTTCAGAAGAGAAGAAATGCACGTGATCGTTTATATTTTATATAGTACAATGCTTATAGATTAAAAAATAAGTATATTTATTATTATAATTATACTATCAAGAAGTGATATATCGCATTTCTATCAGTATTGAGAATATTCATAAATGGGAAAACATTTCCAATAGTTAAAGTAAATACATTACAAATCTTTAAAATAAGTCTCATTGCCGATATAATTCCGACTCTTCTGATATTCCAATGATTTTAGGGTAAATTTGTAGTGCCAATTCCGAATCTGTCATTATTTTTGTCAGATTGACTCTAGTTTTTGAGATAAAGTAAAAATTAAATTCCAATAGTAATATGTTCGCACTACTCAAATAGCATTCAAACTGTTCCATATATAAATCATTAATAAAATAAAATCATTGCATTAAATCAAATTAATCTTAAAGAGCAATCAATATATAAAACAGAAGATAAAGCTATACAGAAATCGCACGAAATCTAAGTCAAATGCCAGGTAAAGAATAAAAGTCAAAACAATATTAATGAATGAAATAAAGAAATAAATTTCAGCCAATAAAATAGATAAATCAAAACAGTAAGATAAGAAAACACATGATTATACTGCATTAAGTTCTATAAAATGAAAATTAAAGAAGTAAGTTTAATTCATGGAAAGCTTTTATATAGTTTCTTTTACACTAAATGGAAGATTAGCGTTGGAGTCTCTAGCATTAATCTGCCACAATATGTGTGTGCCACCTCTTTTAACATGTTTGTTCCATTACTTTAATATTCTGGTAGACGAAGTCTTTTCTTAAAAGTGTGTTAATTTTTATTACTTTCAGTATCCTCGGCATATGTTCTGATTTAACAAATAAAATTCTAATTTTGGAACTTAGTTTTTCAATTGTTACTCTAAACAAGGAAAATAAATAAATTTGATACTTTTTAGACCTAAATTGCTATGTATATGCATTAATCTATTGTATTTAATCGACAAAATAATATGTGAAGATAATGGTGTTGATTAGGAACTAAAAATTGCATTTTGAAGAAATTTCACATATTTTTGAGAATTTTGATAGGAATCTGTGACAGGAAGTTATAGACCAATTTTGGTAAAATAAAATTTATTACTCTTAAGAAGTTGAGTACTTAACAGCTAATGCCAGAATAAAGAGATCAAGAGGAATTTCAAAAGATTATGAGAAACAGCCTAATTTCGACACTTTTTAGGACTTTTAAGTAATAAATTTAAGTAATAAATTTAAGTAATTTTCCCCCGTTTTATTTATCATCAATTAGTAAATTTTTTCTATGTGTAGCGACATATTTTTTTAATTTTTCTTCAGCCCACTCTACTGCAGATACGATTCAAATTTTGACAATATGCATTATTTCAAAAGCTAGAGCCGTTTCGGCAAAAGTAAAATTAGTTTTGAAATATCAGACTCAACATACCCTAAAACTGTTAAAATTTCCTTGGTAAATGAAAAAAAGTTTATTTTTGTTATCCAGACTAATATTTAATTAATCATTTCATCAAGCAGAAATTGAGAACCTCCTTTTCTCCTTGGTTAATACAGGGCGTCTGAGAATTGTGGGCATGTTTCAAAAATTAATTTAAAAAACCCTAATAATGTTACAATTAAGTTTTTTAAAAATGAGAACGCATTTCAAAAATGGTGTTTCTTTCAGTAAAAAAACGCCTCATTACGGAGGTATAGATGGCGGTAAATTATTGAAAATGTCTCATATTTGAGAGCCATTATCTACGAAAGTCTTAAAGCTAGACGAAAAATAAAAGCATGTATTTGTAGGGCATTTTACGCTTTTTAATTTGTTAATTCACGTGCAGTGTGAAAACTGAATATATCTTTTAGATATTCAAGAAAAACTAAAAAAGGAAACCGGAAGACACGCATCGGTAGCCATTGCGTACGGAATTCTCTCTCTGTAGCAAATTTAGAACCCCGTAACAACGCGTTACCTATCTGAAAAAAGAAAACTTTTTTGATTTGCTCTCACATTTAAAAAAACCGTAGTTGTAATATTACTAGGGTATTTTTTTTATTAATTTTTGAAATGTGTCACACTGCATATTATCAGGCTAATATTGCTTCTGACGAAATTTCAAAAGCTCATCTGACAGTACCCTTCCTCCATGACTGTGTGCCTATTAACGTTTTGACTGTCAATTGAATGCTAATTATTGTCTCTGCGCCGTTACTACGCTGCCGGAGATCCGCGTATTGACGACAGCCATTCAGAAGGAATACCCTGCCGTTAAATGTTTTTTTAATGCATGGATTATGGATCTTCTGCTGACTAACCTCCGAACACATAGATAATCCTCCTCTAATAGTTATACTTGTATTAGTTCCTGCACTGCTTGCCCTCTGCTACGCCTAGAAAAAGTTTATCGAAGAAATTTTTATAAAAATTTATAAACATTTTTTTATTTATAAGCAATACTATCTTTTTTGGCTTCTTACAAACTATACAATTTAACATTCTAGTACTCATGACGCTATCTGTATTGAAATTTTTTATGCAATGTCTTTTCCTTTACGGAGGGAGTAATTCTCAGTTAATTCTTTAATGACGGTTAACCTTCCATCGTGCGTGCATGTGAGAGATACATTAGAGAAGAATTTCGTTTTATATCTTTTTATCAAAAGTCGAAACGAAAGATTGATCATGACTATTCTTCCAGCTTCTTTCAACGAACTATTAGTCATCGTTTGTAATTTGAGGTGTTAATGGGACTCGGCGTATCTGCTATTTGTATTTCAGAGATGCGCGCGACTGTTACAATGAGATGCCTGTGAAACTGACTTCTTGCTTTTTATATATAAACTAGAAGATTTGTGCCCGTCTTAGACGGGCTTTTAGCTCACCAACAATATCTCAGATCTAAATGTCACAGATTTACTAACGAAAGTTGTAGTAGAAAAACTCATGCACATTGGCAGAGTGCTTAAGAAATAAAAAAAAATGCATGAAGAACAAAGTTGATGAATCAAGCAATATAAACTTCCGTTTTGTTAATAACTTTATTTTTAACAATTACTTTCGTTTTGTCGTCGAGTGAAAATAATGCAAAATCCATTAAAAGAAAAAATGCATCACCAAATACAAAATTTTAAAGAATGCTAAACAGAGAAAAAAGCATACACAAAATAAAAAAATAAAAAAAATGCTGAAAGATTATATTAGGTAAATAAATTAATTCTGGTATAATTCCAATTTCATATTCATATTAAATCCTCACAGAATCGAAACAGTATCCAGTGTGTATGGTGATTTGTAGACAGGTCGTCTAAATCTCTTTGGCACGTAGTCAAAGCACTTGACCGATACAGATTTTACTGGCTTTTTCTATTATAGATTTAAATTGATTTTTTACTTCCATATTGTCTTTACAGTTTTATATTATGATGGTAAATATTTCAGTTGAAATATTGGCAATTTCATTTATTTTATTTTCATATCATTCAGCTAATTCTTTGGTCATTTTATATTGTTTTTCTGTTTTGTTTACATTGTTTTCATTTTTTTAAATACACTTTTTAAAAAATAATCGTACTTATTGAGCCTTATTCTATTACAAATTAATTTTCTTAATTGCCGTCTTCTGATATTTTACATCAGCGTATCTAAGAAATACCCGAGACCTTTCATGTCGGTATAGAGGGCTCGCCTGCTGGAGGGTTAAGTTGATTTTCACTGCACGACCGGAAAGATCTTTGCAGATTTTGAAGTTTGACAGGAATCAGAAGAAGAATGCAATGAAGATCGCTGTCGGGGGGACTTACTATCCTTGTGGGAAGTTTATGCTTGATCGTCTGTTACTGCTTACCTTTATGGGATAAGGAGATCCGCTGCATCTTATATAAAAGGGAAATTCAGCACTGACGAATCGGCTGGCAATTAACTTTCTGTCGGGCTCAATATAATTGGTAACATGATCGGTCGTAACTCATCTTTGAGATTAAAAATTAATTTTTGCATTGTCTTAAGGAAAAGCTTATATCTAGAAAAATCTGGGAAATGATATAATACAAACGTAATAGGGCGCACCTCATCTACCAGATTAATGTGCCCCTCACGTGCAATATGGATTAAGGAAAGAGGGAGCTATAAAAAAACCACGTTAACCTAGTGAGAGTGATGGGGAGTCAGGAAGTTACTAGAGGACCCACATCTTTCTCTGTAAAACCAGCACTTAGGCAAGGGCTGAAATAACCTAGTGGTAAGGTCTCGGCTTTTGGGCCGAATGGCTCCAGGTTCGAAGCCCGATTCCACTGAAGATCCGCGGTGTATGGGGCCTGTTGGACGCTAAATCATACGTAGTGGCCAAAGTCCTCCCGTTGGTGTGGCGTGGAAGTTTGGAGAGTGGTGCCAACTCAGGTGTCGCCCTCGTCATTTGACTGTGGTTAGAAATTACGAGTCCCGTCCCAAAATAGCCCTCGTGTTGCTTCAAAACGGGGCGTTAAATTAACCCTCCGAGCGCCCAATTATTTTTAACTTTTAGCTGTCAGGCTAGAAAACTTAGCTTTTAAAGTGAATGAACCGATCTTTTTTTGTATTTAGTTATATCTCTGAAATCTTACGAATACTTTATCCATGATTCTTTAAAAAAATATACATATAAATACGGGCTATCTGATTTTGAACTGAAAATTGAAAACGTAAAAAGACGTTTGCGCCGCTCGGAGGGCTAAACACCAAAAGCTAAACTAGCACTTAGTCACAAATATGTAATATGGGTGCTTCATCTCACAGATTAGAAGCGTCAGACAGAAAGTTAATCAAAATACCATACTGTCAAATTTATTGCTTCGAATAACAGGAACAAAAGGCCAATTCCATATCATATCTCATGCCTCCGAAAAGTCTTGGTGTTTAATCCTTAACCCACGAGGACGCGCATCGTGCCTGCGAGGCCCGGTACCTGCACGAAGTGACTACAGAAAATTAACCCCTCAAAGAATTCAGATTCGCAGTAGCTGCATTCAAGGTCATTTACTTGATGACCATAGGTATTTCAAGAATTTTTCCCTCATTTGTTATCTCAGAAGATCGGGCCTCCGATGCGCGCTCGTGTTTCTGCTTAGGATTACTAAATAGAACAGATGGATCCCGTCTATTTATCTCTATTCGAACTACAATATGAGATGTAAAGATAAGAAAAGCTTTTAGCTGAAAATCAACTAATTAAGAATCGATTAACGAAGACAATAAAGAAATTATTGCTGCTGAATTAGTTAGAGATCATATGTCGAATTCTGAAAAAGAATTAGACAGTGAATGGAATATTTGCGAGTCCACCTATTATTCAGAAGAAGGTTGGAGTTAAATTGGTGTAGTAAATGGTAAGACAGGTGGAATTAAAAAAATCGTGTAAAATAGAACCTCGAAAAAATATGAGAACTTTATCCACGCAACATCGTCATACAATTACTCAAAACCTTTTGTAAAGAAAAAGTTGTATACCGATTCGAAGGTCTTGGAAATGCTTATAGATGAGACAGATGAAGCGTTGATACTTATATCCAGGAGAATTCAGGTGATTTTGGAAGGGAAAGCCAGCATTTTCCTAAATACCTTGGAAATACAAGTATTCATCAATTTTCTTCAATTTAATGTGCTTCCTAGAAGAGATTTATCTGAAAATTATTTTATTAATATTTCATATTCTGTAGACTAGCGCAACAAATGTTTCCTATTAAAGTAAATACAATTTTCTGCGCGTTTTGTTGAAAAATCAGGACACCAGGCATGCGAGGCCCGATTCTCGTCCTCGATTAAGTGGAAGGAACGCGCGTCCTCGTGGGTTAAGTTTAACCTTTCGCCGTCGGCAAAGAGTCACAACTCGTTTTTGTATTCATCGAAACCATATCTTAAAATACAACATTGCCAATGCTAAATACGTAAGGTTACAAACTCATTGGTTGAAATATCCCATTTAGTTTTAACTTTTAAAATATGAAATATATCCGGCTTACGAGTTATTTGAACCGGTTTCGATAGAAAAAAATATATATAAACGTGCAATGGCCGCATATCATATTTTCTAGTGAATAGATAACCGTTGACTTAGTGCGATTTTTCGTTATTTTCCAATTTCATTTATAAATACTGATTACTCCCATTGTGATACTTTTTTAACTACTTGTAGATTAATTATCTGTCTGTGAGGATTATAACTCTAATTTAAAACTCTAATGCGACAAAATTACGCAAATCTATTGGGAGAAGCACGCTTAATAGAATTTGTATCAAGCACACAAAAATTATCAAATTAATATAAAAATTATCAAAATAAAATTAGGCCTTTTTACAGTTTAATCATCAATAACAGGGAAAATAACATATTTGTGATCGCATCTATAATACTACAGAGAACTGTTATGTATGCATAAAGCTTAGAACATGAAACATTATAATCTCCCTGTTTTCAGCTGTTACATTTTAGAACTAACGCATTAAAACATTTTGCAGAAAAATAATGACAGTCGCTTAACTATGAAATTAAATCCGGTTTAAAAATAATACATCAATGACACTTTCTCTGTGGACATACATTTAGAGCAAAATTTCATAAAACAAAACATTGTTTATGACAGTTTATGGTGTTATCCAGTGAAGGATCGTTACCAATGAAATCTTTATCAGTAAGGACTTGAAATGGAATTTCTATCTTAAAACTCAACCTGTGTATTTGTGTCAAAGGACTAATTTTTTTAACACTCTACCAGTGGCGAATCCAGGGGGGGGGGGTGTTATGGAGCTGCAGCCCCTTTCAGATCTAAACTAGAATTCTTGATTTTATTTAAAATCAATACAACTCTTTGTTCTTAATCTCTTCCTTTTGTTAAATAATAATAATAATAAAGAAAATTGTGACAGCATTGCTTTTTGGCCTGACAGGTTAGAAACTTTCCCCACTTTTGTAGTCATTCCTCTCGTACTTGTAGCGTTGAAGCTGTCGAAAACATTTTTTGGCAAGTTATTTCAATGTGTTTTTTATTAAATTATCGAAATTACCGTATTAATCGAACGTTAATAATAGCGTTCTTTATTATTATTATTATCAGGTGAATAAAGTCTAAAGTTAAAGTCTTTTGGCTTCTATAAGCCATAAGGTTTGACATTTGTCACGGCGATACAAAATTATAATGATCTCAGCCCCCTCCAGACACAAATCCTGGATTCACCACTGCACTCTACACAAGTGTTTCAGTGCTGAAGAATGCACATTCTGTCATAATATCAACAATACAAATGAGATTGGAAACTTTTTCAAAAATCCAGAAAATTCCTTATTTGAGAAAATAAAAAATTCGGAATTCGCATTATAGATCAAATTCATCCCTGATAATATGTAAGTATATACATTGTTAAATAGAAAGACCATTAAGAGATTATTTTTTTATGAAATAAAAATAAATCTTCCTAAACTGATAGAAAAATATACAAAACAGTTGCAGTCATTAATTCCATTTACTTGCAATCAACGATTCTCTTTACATATCTTTTTTAACAAAGTGGCAATAAACTAAATAGGGCTAAAAAGTAAGAAAAAAAACTATTTCCCTCGATTCCAACAGATTATTATCATACATCTGTCAGAAAAAGATAAAAAATTATATACTATTAAAAGCAGAACACACATATTTGTTCTTCCTGGAAAATTACAGCCGTTTAGTGGTTGACAGCAATCGCCTTTTTGATTTAGATAATGGTGATCGCTGATTTGATTAAGGATGATGAATTACTTCAAAGATAATTTTCAAAGTAACGAAAGATAATTTTCACTACAATTATTCATATTTAAAAAAGGAATATTTTGAAATTGGTAGAATTATTGATTTATTATTTTTATTTATTGTAACTGCAAAGAAGGATGATGAATCACTTCAAAGATAATTTTCAAAGTAATGAAAGATAATTTTCACTACAATTATTCATATTTAAAAAGGGAATATTTTGAAATTGGTAGAATTATTGATTTATTATTTTTATTTATTGTAACTGCAAAGGTAATAATATAAATTTTACAGTTTTTAGTAAAATTTCTAGCTGTGATCAGATTCATTTTTTAACCATTCATACTCACTGAACTTTATTCTCTTATGTTTTCTGGTGATGCTGTGATTTAACCAATCTTTACTGAATTAGGAAAGTAACGAAAGGTAAAATTTAATTTATTTTCATTTTTAGAATATTTTTTAAATCATCAATTTTAATTATTTCCAAAATTTGTATTTGTTTTGCTAAATGTATTATTTTTAAAGAAGTTTGAATTAGAGCTTCTTTAGCATATATCTTCGATGCAATTTCTCATACAGTTAATGTATGTTGCTGCTGTATTGATATTGAAATAGTTATTTTTCCAATTCTTTAAAGAGGGATTATTTGATGCATTTTAGCTCGCTATTTCTTTCGCTTTTGATTGTTGTGATTGTTGATGTCTGATGTTTTGCATACCACAATTGATAATACTAAAGAATCATTCAATTTTTCAGGTACCCAGTTTCGGAATAAAGGCGAGATGAAAACCAATACATGTTTAAGGAGGTTCAAGAATTTGTTCATACTTTGCCATGAAACTTTCATAGAAGAAGTGTAGATATCAATATAGAAGAGATTTACTGGTGAATATCTCTTACACCAATGCTAATCGCAATAAGTATTTTAAAGGTCAATAAAAAAGTAACGTATGGTCCACAGTGGTATGGACTAATAAAAATAAATTTTGTTGGTAGATGTATTAGTTGTTTACCATATTACCAATACCTTATTTTTATATCATGTTGTTGCCAGAAAACCTTTACAGATGATCAACGTGACACTCTACTAAGCAGTATTCTAATTCCTCTAGAAAGATCCTGACTAGAGGCATGCAGGATGCAGAGCACGCAACAAATTAAGATGCTCTCAATAAAGCGCATCTTGCCAAGAGAAGCTGCATACAAGGGAAGTTGCAGCATGGCAGTGCAAGGCCGTATACTACACATATGACAGTTCAGAAAACAGGCCAAATGGGATGGATATTGGTGTCCCGATAACCTAACGTCATAGTATTTTTTATTCTATAAAGTTTGTATGTAGTAACATTATTTATAATGACTTTAACAGAATAAAGAATATTTTGGTGATCGGATTAAAGCTTGTATTATAGTAATATTTATTTTAATTTATGATCACAGGTCTTATATTTATTTCTTTTTCAGGGTCAGCTTTATGTTGGGTTGAATAGGATTTTGCTGCTTTATCAGGCATGTTACGGTTGAATGTCAATGTTATTCTTTCGGTCCCACAATGTGGCCCCAAAGACAGGAATGATTTTTTTAAAACATTCTCGAACTTATAATGACCATCACCTACAACGATATATTTTGTCCTTGGACAAGCATTTTTAACACACCTTGGCAAGATGCTCTCATTAAAGAGCATCTTACCAGGAGAAGCTGCATACAAGGGAAGCTGCAGCATGGCAATGCAAGGCCGTATAATACGCATGGCAGTTCAGAAGATTGGCCAAATGGGATGGATATTGGTGTCCCGATAACCTAACGTCATCGTATTTCTGTTTGGACATCTGAACCTTTATTTAATTGGGAAACTTTTTTTTACTAAGCAGTGAGATCACTTAAGTGTGTGAAAAAATGCTGTAATGCCGAACCTCAAGTATTTTACGAACATGCATTCTTGTCATAGAAACAGAGATGTTTGCAGTGCAGTGAAGCAAATGGATTTTATACTGAGTGACATTTCCGAAGAACCGTATGGGTAGTGCTTCTGCTTCGAAAATTTTATTTCTCTAGTGCTTGGCAATGCCGAGCTAAGAGTTACTATTTGACCTACTTTCGTAAAATGGCCAAATGTGATACCCTTGAATGTTATTCAGCTATTGCGAAAATAATAATCTTATTCATTGTTTGCCAAAGATCTCTACTCATATCCGTCTGTCTACCGATGCCCCGGTCTTTTAATTAGTTGATAGTAATATTCTGCTAGATTTGTGTGAAAATGTAACAGTAGAACAATTTCAGCAGACGGTTTTCCAATGATACTTTATCGACAACTCTAAAATTTTGAACATATTGCTACAAAAATGAAAAATCTGGATTTGATTACAGGATTAACCTCACTGAATTAGAAAGATATGATGAACCAAATTCTATCTGTTGGAAATGGAAAAAACAAATTTATACTGATACTGAAGGTTCACATGTTTTGAACTCCTGAAAACTACACTACTTTATAGGAGAAATTGTAATGGTACCATCAATAAGAAATCCAAATGATCTTTACAACCATCAAACTTGGAATATAATGTTTTTCCCAGTTTAGACGAGATGGCATCAAAACTTGGAATATAAAAATGTCTGAATATATTCCAAAAAATCTTGGAATATATTTGAGCAATTTTTGGAATTCCTAACTTCCCATCTTCTACAAATAGACCAGACTAGCTGATACCCGAGACTTCGTTCGCGTAGTATAATCATTGGAATCTTTTCTTTTTCCACAGTCTTCATGATATCTATGTAACAGCACTTCATTATATACAACATTCTTGGTTTTTCAGTTTGGCTGCAGGTGAACTGACTCTGGAGCGCAGTTGAAAACACTTTCAAAATTAAACAGAATGCCACATGGAATTTAAATTTGCATCATTGAAAATCTAAAATTGTAATTGATTTACCATGTTTTGTAGCATAATTTAGCATAATTTTAAACTTTTTTGTGCATACTTCTAATGCATATGTCAATCACACAATAATGCATGCATAAATAAATTTTATTCTCTGGTTATTTGCTACTAAACGCAAACAGAAATTATCAGAAATCCATTGAACAGATGATGTAAATCTCTAACTAATGATAATGTTTTTCCACTCACGAACACCAGGTTACATTTTATCACTATTTTTGCTACAGAATTCCAAGTATTCAAATGTTGAAACTATTCCGTGATGAATAAAATGTTGTGAGGTATAAAAAAATTCAAAATGTTCTTTTAAGTTGTTGATGCAGAACTTCTATATATCGAGGAAAGCTTTTTTAAACAATGATGCAAAAAATCGATCTGAAGAAAGTAAAGTTAGTAATGATGAACATTCAGAAATACTTGCGTATCCGTTTTCTTCATATTAATGTGTTATTTTGTGTTTGTATGATCATTTTTTTATTTTACTTCATTTATTTTAATATTATTGTTAGTGTTTTGTTTCTGCTTTCACAGCACCGTTTCATACGCTTTCATAGCATTCGTTATCTGTTTTTGTTGCACTTATATTTTCCGGCAATACTGCAACAAGCAAGTTTCTTCAATTTTGATCTTGAATGAGCACACTCCTTTAAAAAATTGGAAATTCCAAATAATTATATATTTTGGGGGGCTTGAGAGTGTAAATAAAGAAATGTAACATTTTTTAAAACGCATTTTCCCTTTCTTTTAAAAACTGACAAACTGAAAGTTTGATCTTCAGCTATCTCATTTTACTAAAGTTCCGTTGTATTAATTTAAAGAATTCGTTATCTTTAGAACAAACGTAATGTACAAACACAACATTGAGATATAACATAAAAGTATCGTCAGACGATTATAAAACAGTTTTTTAAAATGAAAAACTACACTTAATTAATTTTTTTTTATTGCTGGCAGGTTTGGTGCAAAAATAATTGCATTTTACCTCTATGAAATAAAGCACCATAATGAATGCCATTTTATCAATGATATGCTTTCCATTTTGTTCGATAGCAGGTCAATTTTTTTTCTGAAACTTCATTTCATTACATTCATGGAACTTGTCTTCATGAACAAAAACAATGAACCAAGTGAGATCTCATTTAATGGTGATCACTATGACTTTCACCATGCCAAATGATTTGTCAAAACTTAAATAAATAAAATATTGATAGGTAAAATCCGAGTTTTGCAATGTATTTCAGATGATTTCTCAATGAATATTGAAGAATTTTTTTACGAGTCACTAAAAATGTGCATGATCTTCCTTTGTCGTGGAGAAACATGATTCTTATAAGATTTACTAATTCTGAATTTAGATGCTATGATTACTATAATCTGATTTCACTAGTTTCTAATAGTAATTCTACTAGTTTTTGACGATACTGATTAGAGATAATAATTTGGTGTCTTGAGAGCAAATAAAAATTTTTCAAACTTTTGCAATTTCGCCAAAATAATGCTTAATTTTCCTTTGAAGTGTATCAGCTTTTGGTCTGGTTCGTACTGGTTCATCTTGTTCGATTCAAGATCTTTTTCAGGATTAATGTTATTTAATTAATGTGGAACTCAAATAACAAGCTTTAAAAAGTTCCGAATTGGTGAATGACTAACGATTGTTGGAAACTTAACTTGGGACCTTTCTCTAATCTCATGCACTGAAATACAACAATCGATTATGCAATCATTTAGTCATCATCAACTAGAGTCGATCGAGTGAAACGCTGGGCATCTTTTAGTGAAATATTAACACAAAGAAATTTTATAAACCTTCTCTGTATAGTGAGTTGTATTAATTATCAACACCATTAACTGCAAGTGACTCTTTGTGATCGTAAGCGTTCTTCCCTTTGTTACAATAAAAAAATAAATATGATAAAAATTTTCCTTTTCTCACTCCATTGCGAAATCAACGCCATATAAGCAGATTAAAATAAATTTTTGCTCAGCTTGCATTAAAATTAAGGTTAAAGAATCAGATAACTAACACCAAATGAAATAAATCCTATGATTTAAAATAATCATTCAAAAAGTTTTCTAAAGTATCTGTTTGTGGAAACTGCAAATATTTTTTCACCGCCTTTATATTCAGATATTAAATGTTTCATATTTAGATCTTTGAAAATTTATGTGCCTACAAATGATTATTTGTTTATGCTTTTTACTAGATAAAAGCTGGGATGAATTAAGAATATTTATACTCATGTCTATAGATCAATATTCATGGTAAGTAATTAATATATGAGTCATTAACTTCAGAATATTAAGTAAACAAACTGAAAGTAACATGTTTACCAACACGACGAATCCTTGTGGAATAGAGTCAAACCATGATGCAAAAGCATAACCTTTGCCAGCAAGTTAATATGAATTTAATTTAGTTTGAAGAGGAAATATGTCTACTGCTTTTTTACAACTAAATTTCAAAATATGTGTTTCTTTTACATTATGAAATACTCTACTACGCAACGAAGAATATGTTTTATTAAAATTACTAACTTTCTAGTTACAGAATTCAAATTCAGATCAGAGATTTTTCTAAAATTATCTGAAGAATTTCCTCAGTTGCAGCAATGATGCCGTCTTAATTATTCTGATTTTTTCTGCTAAGATCAGGTAAACATTGAAAGAAACCTAGCGGCCAACGATGCATCTGCTAAAAATATATACGATACATGGAAGAATGATGGAAGAATTACCAAAAAAATTTCAATTCCATTTACCTCATTTATATTATTTGATTACTTACTATAAAAATTAGTACTATTTGAAAATTTGTAACAAAATATGCTTTTTCATAATTTAATTGCCTTTGAAATTGGAAACTTGATTACAGACAGGGAATTAACTATTGAGTTTATTAATTCTCCTATTTTGACAATAGTGAAATATGGAATAACAAGATTTTGCACATTTCATGCTATGAAGTTTGTAGTAATATTATTTATAATAACTTTAACAAAACAAAAAATATTTTTGTGATCTGATTAAAGCTTGCAATATAATAATATTTCTTTTAATTTCTGATCATAGACCTTATATTTATTTCGTCTTCAGGATCAACGTTATGTTGGGTAAATTAGGATTTTGTTGCTTTATCATGCATGTTGTGGTTGGATATTTATAGATCAGGACGGCTGAGCATTTAATTAAACTCTTTTGGATTATGGACTTATTCACTAATTGGCCGAGAAATACGAAGCATTTACAACACATAATACAGAAGTATTAAGATACTTTGGTTATTTAAGCTTTCTACATTAGTGTCAGCGACAAAATGTTTATCCAAGAGTAGAATAGCAAAGTTGGAGAATTAAAAAAATATTTTCCACTTTCAATTCATTACATAATGATATCTTGATTGCTATATACATAATTTTATAGTTAATTCATTTTTATAAACTTATTGATGCTATTTTTTAAACATTTTCTTTAATAGTACTTACTATACCTGAAAACGGTTGAAAATTCATCTTATAATAAACATTCTTCAGGGGAAATCTTGAATGAAAATCATTTTTTATAGCTTGATAAGAATTCAAAATTATTCACTCATTTGTAAGTTAATTTCCCATCGATTAAGTATCCTTTAATCGCAGAATAATGATTCAGTAATCATAATTTAATCATATAATAAATACGCCCTGCCACAGTTTAGCTATTCATTTACATGAGAAATTATTGATTTTTTAAAAAGGAAATAATAAATTTCATTTGTGAAAAGCTGAATATATTCCATGAAACACTAACAGTTACAACTGTGTAAGAAAGCTAATTCTGATGGAGTATAGCATGTATTTTTAAACTCCTTATGACAAACACTAAAATGAATATAAAAAATAAAATAAATGCATAAACAATAGTTTATAGAGATATACATCGATAAACTATGTTCGCGCTTCGCTGGTTGTATTTGTCCCTTTTCAGTTCTAATGGATGATTACTCAAGTCATAAATGCATTTATTAGTAAGCAAATGTACTACACCAATTTAACTACTAAATACAAACATTCATCATCTCAAAATATTCAGTTAATAACTGCTGATAGTAGCTGCCACCATTAGGAAAGTAATTTATGTTACAGAAAGAAATAATCAACTCTTAGTATGTAACACGCATACAACTTAGAATATGAATTACTTTCGGAGGAGAGCTTGCTTTCGAATCTCATATCTTGTTTTACATCAGTAACCTCGTATCTCATGACTAAACCAGCGCTACTTTCCGTATTTGCATATGCAAGTGAATAGTAAACATTGTTGTTAAGTGGTCTGGAACCCATGAATGTATTTAAGTCTCCTGTTCACAGAATGCTTCATATATTTCTTCTAGTAGCAGTAATAGATACTGAAATACCAAATATGCAATAATGGTACTTAAAATCATTTCTTTACTATTTGCATTATTATCCGTTAAAGTTCTTTAACTTTTATCTCTAGACTTTTAAATCTATATTCAATGCTTTTATGAAATTAGTCATAAAAGTAAATCGAGAGTTACCAAACCCCACCCACAGAAAATAGATGGTAACTGGGCTATCCAGAAAGTATGTTCCGGCATGATATTACAACGTATCAGCCATTGCTCGCAGCTGATTAATTCGAATCATCTGCTAGATCGAGACATTATTGTTAAGAAAGTAACGCATATATTTTGTTGCGTGTTGCGATAATGTTTAAGGAAATTAATACGCACACCACATTCCCATCTGGTGACTGTAACGCTACGACTCATATCAGACTTTGGCTGGGAAATATTCCCTCATACCCTTTATAACCCAGACTTCGCAGCCTCTGATTTCTCTTATTTTTTTTTTTAAATTCAAATGTTTTACTTCCTGTTAAAAGGTTCCCGAATGACAATGCCGCGAATCTGGTTGAGACCACCAAGTAACCTCAGAGACGGCATCTTTCTTTAATACGGTTTTATAAAATATGGTATATTGCTATGAGAAGTGTCTCAACAAGCATGGTAATTATATTTGAATATAGACCAAAAAATATATCTTTGTTAACGACAAACATTTTTTATCCCACTTGGTGTACTTTTAACTGCTGAACGTGACTTGCTTCCTGGATATCTTAAATAGCTGGTAAGTAATGGAAGGACCCAAATCTGCAATCAACTGGAAGAAATATTGAGAAAGGTTGCAGTTGCTGTCCATAGAGCAGGAATTTCAGGAAACAAATCTGATTGTACTCTACTAATTACTCACTAATAGTTTAAATTCCTGTTGTATTATATCACACCATGTATGATGATTACGATGATTGCAAATGAGAGATGAAAAGAACTGTTTATCGCACGGGCGCTAAAATAGTGACGTATATATTATCATCTAACGGCTTGAAGGAGGGAGTGGAATTTTTCTGTTTCATAAGCAAAATCTCAGTTTTCATAGGTTATTTTGAGATTTCATAGATGTGATCCGAAAGTTATTTCGGATATGTAACCAATAGTTTAATACTGACCAAATACTTGAAAGTTCTAATAAATTATAAGGTTGTTTGATAACAGGAATTGAAATCCTAAGTGCTTTGAAGCAAAATTTTAGTCTCTAGTATTTTTAAAAGGAATTATTTAGGAAATCTCTATATTGGATACAGACTATTGTGCTCTAGTATTTTACCAAATTTGTCTTGATATGTCCTATCTTTGAATTAATATTAGGTCAACAGGAAAAAAGGAGTATAGTCATATTGAAATTTTCTGACTTTTACCAGGTGATCCAAACTTTACGTACTATGTCCCTGGATCTGAGGTGTTAGACCGTCGGCTTTTGAAGAGCAAATGGGTCGTAGCTATAAGAGGAAAAAAAATTGTCGAAATGTTAATAGCAACAGAGAATTTCAACATGGCTATCCTTTTCTTTTTACTTTCTCGCATTCGAGTATACAAAGAGAAAGTATTGTAATCGTCAAAATATTCGAACTGAAGATTTTGACGAATCTCCACGTTTTAGACTTCCCTGAGTCCGAAAAACACAATTTTCGAATTATGTCTGTCTGTGGACAAGATAACTCATAAAATATTAGAGCTACGGGGTTGACATTTGTTATGTGATATTTACACATAATTTGTAGGTTTCTATCAAATTTTGGACAAAATCCGTCCTCGGGAAGTCTGTCTGTGAGTATGTCCGTGTTAATGTGAACGAGATAACTCATAAGCTTAAATAGCTAGGTGGATAAAATTTAGTACACATTTTTATCATCAGGAATGTAGGTTTGTATCAAATGTTGGACCAAATTCCATTAAAGTGTTGACTGTCTGTCTGTCTGGATAATCACATAATTTTGAGCGCAATAACTTCTTTAAAAAAATACTCTGATAAATAAAATTTGGTATGTGGCTTTTTTACCTTAATGGTAGATTTGTGTCCAATTTTTGTGTCAATCAGTTAAAAAAAGGCGTTGAAATTGCAAATTCCGTTTACTTTATCTTACACCCAGCCCTACTGGTAATCACGCCGGCTTCCGCGTTGGACGACCTTCGGAAATCGTGGTACGACGTTTCACTTATTTTTTTTTTTCTGCACTGCGTTAGGGGTTCTTGTTCGTTTCACTGCCTTTTAGATTATTTTTTCTCTACATGTGTTAGGAGTATACGAGAAAATTTAGGGGATACCACTCCCGCTGGTTTCACATTTTATACCAAATTCGAGCGCTAATGAACTCATCAGAATGCGGATGATTAAAGAATTCAAGGTTAAAATAGACATAGTTTTTCTTAGGCAATTATATCAAGAATAAATAATAGAATATTTCCACTCTTGACTCGAAATGGTATAATTTGAGGTCGGACTGACTAATGTAAGTCACATTTTACTTACGGAAGGTATAGATGCTGTGTTGCCAAAGTGTTGTCTGGTACAACTATGGCATCAACAGTTCCTTAAAATTTAATCAGACATACTTTTTTAATTTTCAGGATGTCCAATCACCAAGAACATCGTTTTTCCCCCTCCTCCTAGAGTATCATCACGTCAACACGTGTTCTTTCGCATCACCACAGAACTATATGGGCTAGGGCTACAAATCCCGCTACCGAATGACATGAATACGAAGAAAATATTTTTACTCGTCAACAACTTCGTTTGAAGAGTACATTTCATAATGCTTTCATTCTCCTGGTCTGTTATCTAACGGGTGCTTAAAGATACATTGGAAATCACTTGGGGAATTTACTGACCTTAAATAAAATATTTTCGCAGATAAAAAAATCACTGATAAGAAATATATTCACTCATTTTGAAGCACTCAGTGTGAAAAGAAAATGATTTCATAATCATTTTGAAATTTTGTGAAGAAATGCAGCACTCTTTTGAGAAACGTCTATAAGTTCTTTATAAAAACTCATATTTCCTTTGCATGATCATTCATTACATTCATTATTGACACCCACCCCTGTCACCGTAGACGTTCACACAGGCAGTTTGTGCCGTGGGGTCCGTGACATCTACCATCAGCTACGCCACATCCACTCTTACAGGCTTGAAATCCTCTTTGGAGACTTCCAACCCCTCCCCCGACATTAGGGACACGCCATGTCTAGACAGTCACGTGCCGGTAGTCATCACTCTCGTATGATCTTATGCAATAACATTTTTGAACATGTACTTGAAGTTTCTAGGTAAACTCAGTGTTTCTTCAAAATAAGCACAAAACCGATCCTTGCCGAATGTTAAGTGTTTAGCAAAAAATTAAGTTTTAACCACAATTATTGATAAAACAGTTAAGCTA
>BGPR01001596.1:183467-205940 GCA_013235015.1 Araneus ventricosus | reverse complement strand
CCCCCCCCCCGGCCCTTAACGTAGACTGACTTTTAAACTATGGGCGTGACTTCTTGTTGGAAAGCTCTCAACAGTCGAATTTTCATCTACTCTCTTTCATTCATGCATTTCCAACCTTTATGAAATTAAAGTATGAAATATACTTTTCCTTATATCTTTGGACAAAATAGGAATCTACATTCGCCTTCCTTTTGCTGATATTTTTTGTTACCATGTGCACTGTGCTATCGTTGTTTAGTGTTGTATTTGAGTTATTTGATTAGATAGGGTATTTTAAGCATTCTTATCGGAATCTCGGCTCCGCCTTTATCTAATAATTCTGCACTTAATGCAACACGAATATAATTAAGCAAAAATAATTACTTAAGGCAGGCATATCTAATAGTAAATAAATATAGCGTAATTTAATTAATATAACGACATTAAATATAAGCTAACTTAAATTAAATCCAAAGGAAGTAATTACAATGAACACAATAAAAATCATAACTGCAATCCATTCAGTACATATAAGGTATCTGTTGAGTCAATAAAACCATCAATATTTGCTAAAATAAAGTTTATTCAACAAAGCATATTACCGATAGATTACATTAAAAGATAATTCAGATAAAATACCACTTCATGGGTGAATGATTAGAATATTTATATGTGATAGTTCAAAGGATGACCACTGCCAGGACGAGTGTCTGAAGAATCTTCGGATATGCCTGATCTTTAAATGAAGGTGAGATGCGCTATTTGCCACTGAGTTCTTCCTCGTAATGAATATTTTTTTCTTAGTTTCGTTGTAGGTGGCGCTTCATATGCGCGTTACATAACAGTATCACTTAATTATGTAGTAGTTCAATTTACTACGTTTTATCCCTCGAGGTGATGATTTGTCACTTGCTAGAAACATTCAAAATGTTCAGCTATTTGTGTGTTCATTTCTTCACCAATCTGCCATCCTGTAACCTTCTGTCAGTTATTTTTATATTAACAGTTCTTTCTTTAATTAACCTCTTTCCTCTCATCCAATCGGAACTGACATCGCTAACTCGTTAAGTGGGAAAATCAAAATTACTCCGAATAAATGTGCGTGCTTCCATTTTACTAGGAAAATTAGCATCCCAGACTTGCCAAACCTCCAAATTTTTGGTTAAACCATACACCGTGTATTTGAATACAAATATCTGGGGTTATATCTCGACCCTAAATTAAACTTTAATAGTCATATTAAACAAGCCTCACTAAAGCCACCTTTACGAGTAAAAATCTTGCAAGTTAGCTGCTCGTTGGAGCACACTCCCGATCAGGCACAAGCTTTTGCCCTACAAAGCCATCATTAGAAAAGCCATGATGTATGGGTCCCAGGTCTGGGGCTCCAAATCTACAATGAACATCAAGAAGTTGCAAGTTTTTTAAAACAAGCATCTCATGAACGTAGTAAATGCTCCTTGGTATGTTAGACGTAAAGTCATACATGGCGATCTCAAAATTGATCCAATTTCGGAATTTATTAAGAAAACCTCTATTAGATTCTTTGGTAAAATACCCCAGATTTGTAACGAGCTGTTACAAAGAGCTGCTTACCACCCAGCTATCCCCAGTTCGGGGAAATGTCCAAGAACTGCGATGGATGCTATTTTTGAAAATTTCCTTTCCATCAAAAGATGAAGGATAAATCCAGCTCCTACCAATCTGGGTGTTTAAAATTTTCAAAATTCACTTTTGGCCTCTGTTAGCTGCGTTGTGCTAAGCGCATCTTTCTGCATTACCCACCAAATTAAAAAAAATCACCATTTTCGTCTAAATTGTTTTCTCTCGTCCTTTCCTTCTTAGTTGCAAATCTAGCAGCAGTTTCTTTGTTGATGGTAATGAGCACCGTAAATTCACATTAACTTTTTACTATCCCCCATAAACTTTCTTTCTTTCTTTCGTTTCATTCACCATAGCTTTTTAAAGGCAGCCAGATGGCAATTTCCTCTCCTTTCTGAATTATTTAAATTTATTTTTCGGTTATGTCAAATTCTAAATTCTAAATTCCCTTTTCCAATATATGATGTGGAGGTGCACGTGAAATTTTCTCACAAAGCGGAACTCCGTTATCTAAACCACTTGCCGTTGTCCTACTGGAACTTTTGGGTAAAATTCGAAAGTTTCTGAAAAGGACTGGAGAAATTAATTGTTAAGGGAAGTTTGTTCACAGAGTCACCTTTCCAGTGTCTTGTGAGCAAGTGTATTGATTATATATGAAAAAATAGTATAATTTTTTAATCCTATCTAATGTCCTCGAAGCTAAGTCTTAAGGGAGGGTCAATAAGTTTTAACATGCACAAATAGAGGAAGAATAAAACAGCATTATGATCTCAAGTTTCTAAAACTGCGCATGACACTTGTGTAAACTATTTAATTAAACGCCCTCAAATTGCAGGACTCCAAAATACACTGTAACATTTTTCTGTTATTCAATACAGCTTATAAAAAACTCAGCTTCAATCTGATGCTTAAAAACCAACAATTCAGATCGAAATGAAGTTGATCTTAATAGAAATAAAAGTCATTGTGGGTATTTATGTATGTGGGTATTTGTGTATATTCCAGATCTCCTTCTAAACCACTGCATAAATTTCAACCAAACTTTGTATACTTATTATATAAGACAAGTTCAAGATACCTGCAAACTTAAAAAAATAAAAGTTAATTAAACAGTCAGTTAATTAGAAATTAACCGAAACCGTTTTTCCGAAATAAGGTCGCGGCAAATTATCTCCCAAAACATATTTTTATACCACTGACAGTTCAAAGTCTTACCTTTACAATAATACCAATTTTATATCTGTGACATTTTTCCTTCAATTTTGATTAATTTTTCAAAATTTAATAAATTGTTGATTACACACAGACGATTTAATGACACTCCGTGGCTAGGCAACGGTGTGATTACTTTACCCTTATTTTCTGATATTTCTGTTTATTTTTTAAAATATCGTTTGGCAATGTTTTTATTGGTTTTAAAAGAATTCTAAAGCTTATTTAATTATATTAAAAAATCGCTGCAGTTAATATCGCCTGTCATCTTTACCTGCGTTTTTTACGAAATAATAAATAAGTAATATTTTAATTGAAAATATATAACTTTGAGTATTACGAGATTCGGAGCTATGTTTTAACGGAGTTGTGTGCCTAAAAGAAAACATAAGTCAATCGCTCAAATTCCAACAAAGGTAAAGATAGTAAAGCTTTTGTAACCAAATGAAACTGATGTTTGACAACAGCACGTTCCAGAAATTTCGCTCACAGACAAGCATTGTATTAACTCTTTAACAACGACACTGTTTTCCTCGCTATTCAATGATAATCATCTGATCGCCCGACACCGCCCAAACCGTCATTACAGGGTTAATGTAAGTCGTTGTAGCCTTAATCTTTGTAGTTGGGAGGCTGTGGCTTTTAATGTTTATTTATCATATTTTTATGCCGAGTCCACACATGAGGTCTTCAAAACAAGATAAAGGTCACTGTGAACTTTTCAAAGTCCAAAAGTAAATTCAAAATTTGGCAAGATTTTGGCTTTTTTGCGCGATATCTTCCGAGAATGTTATCTACCAAAAACTAAATTAACATTATATTTTTTAAAAAATTAGCTTGTCGGTGACACTTCCATGCAATTTTTTCTCTCATTTTATTAAATATTTCAAAATTAATTTTATACACAATTTGTAACGTTATTTTTTTAGTGTTGATGAACAAAAATGCACATACGAAGAACTGTTGCCAAAAAACATTAACAAAATTCTGGAAAACACTAAAAGAAAAGTTTAAAAGCAGAAAATTCACAATTTATATCAGGAACAACTTTTGATTTGGTTTATTTTCATGTTTTTTATTAATCAAAAAGTAATTAATTGTCCTAAAAGCCCATTAAAACCTTTCTGATACTTCAGTATTTCGAAAAAAATTGATTTATATAACAAATATTTCGAAGAAAATTAGTTTTCGGCGTTTTTCCAAAAATCTTTTGCGTCCATTGATGCTCTAATTTTAATTTAAAAACGTTTCACACGATGAAAGAAATTTGTGTATTATATTTTATACAAAAGTATTTTAATCCTGAGCAACGCCGGGTATATCAGCTAGTTTAGTTAAAAGATATCAAGTTAAATAAGTTGGAAAAAGTTCGGAAGAACAAGCTCAAAATAGTACGTTTTAGGAATTTTCTAAAATGTGTTATCCTTTGAAGAAAAAATATTGCTAAGCTTTAAAAATTAAATAATGTTTTGAAGTTGTTGACGCATTGCTCGATCTGTCACGAAAAGTTTGTGATAGGGTACTCCAAAGACCTGTGATCATTAATGCGAGAACTCTGTAGATACAAAAGCAAGTTCAAAATAATGAGTCTTCTAAAACACTTCGGCTTTTAAGGTACTCATACGATTACTTTGTTTGAATGCGTAAGGATCTTGACATACTACATATTTAAGACAGAATTTTTAGAATGGAAATTTTCATTGATTTGTCCTTATTTTATTTAAGTTTTGATATTAAAATTTTTCTTGAATTTCTAAAAAACGATGTCTGCAAATAAGTATTTTATTCGTGCAAAGAATTTCACTATTTAATCCGTTTTTTTAAAGCATACATGTGAATACTTTTTCGTGAACAACGAAAATTCGCCATTCCCATTGAGCATTTTTAGAGTGGAAACTTATTGAGTTTATTTTATTTTTCCTTTTGGTATTAAACCCTGCTTTATTTCAATAAATTTTC
Organism: Araneus ventricosus; assembly: GCA_013235015.1. Lineage (NCBI taxonomy): Eukaryota > Metazoa > Arthropoda > Arachnida > Araneae > Araneidae > Araneus > Araneus ventricosus. The sequence goes on along the minus strand of BGPR01001596.1, from coordinate 201,188 downwards.
CAATGTGTATTCTTAGAATTATTTATAGGCTGTCATGATTTATAAATTATACACAAAATTCTACATTTTTATTTGTGTGTGTATATATACAGGGTGAGCCAGCAACACACCGACAAACGTTAGGAAGAGGTAGGTAGTATACAGACGAGTAGGAATCACATAGCATTGCACAAGAAGCAATGTGTTCCTCTCCAGTACGGTTGAAAAGAAGTGTAACAGACAGGAATTTAATCAAGATATATATATACATTAGCACCATGCACATGCTACAGAAGTTGTTCGAAAGTTTGACTAGAAGCTCCTACACAGATGTGGCATCGCCGCTGGATGGAATCATTTAGATTCCTAGAAAATCTAGAACCTCCCTGGCACCTACAGATACGAGAGAGACAAGGTATTCATTCCATTTGTAGTCTCCTACACCTTGGTTTTCTATTGACACCAGAAATAGAAGTCAATACATGATAGGTCGGACCATCCATCAGGACAAGGATTTTGACTACCTCGACCTAACCAACGCTGTGTAAAAGCCACGTTTAGATGTCGCCGGACTTCGAGGCTGTAATTCACCCATCCTACACTTTCAGCGACCGATCTCAAATGCCGATTTCCTGTGTGAACTATGTGCAGTAAAACTCCAACTACCAGCGTTTTCGACTCTGCAATGCTACGGGATTTCGGCTCTTCTTTATGCTACCTGTATCCTCCTTCGGAAGAGCTGGGGAAATTTTGATTAAACCTGCTAAACATGTTTCAAATTGGACGTTTAAAAGGACTATAAGGAGAATTCAACGCCAAACCATTCTCAATAGAGTCAGAGGCCGAAATAAGTTTAAGAAATGGACCGATTCATATGAAATTTGATTCAAAAGATTCCACCTGTTAAACTAAAAATGTAATATGGTTAAATCTCCTCTTATGAAGCCTTCAGGCACCCAATGCGTGCAGAGATGTGTGCACAAAATGGCTTGAGTAATTTTGATGACACTTGATGTAAAGCCTCTCATTTGTCGATTAACCCATATCGTACCAAACATTGAAGAAATTAATACTTATTTCTAAAATCTTAAATATGTGTATCTCTAACCCTATGTAAACACAAATTAAAAATAAAACTTCCAAAACTTTTAATAGTTTCATTAGTACAGGCTGTCCTAAAAATAGAAAAATGGCACAATCCACTGCTATTCGTTTTTTGCTTAGGTTGAAAGGGAGAAAGTATCTTAAGCGTAGTTCAGCTTCGCGTTTTTTACAGATAGTTGTTGGTTTTGCTGCACAGGGTTTTATATGGCTCCTTCTTTGTCGGTTTTCTTGTGTGTTTTAAAATAACATGTTTATTGTTACGCTTTAAAAAATCTTCATTAACATGTTGAACACCTAGTTTTCAGCAAGATGGTTTCCTTAGAATGTAAATTCCCAAATAAATAACTTATATATGACTTCGATTCAAGCAGGCTCTGACTATAATCTTAAATAGTTGATTGAACGTCCATGAAGCGACAAATGCTGTTTCAAACGCATTATTAAATAAAGGAGAGTACTATTTCTTTTCATTGAATTGTAGTAAAAAAGCTGCTACATGATTAACAAACAGGTCAATTACGTCTATGTTTAATTGTAGAATGTATGCACATTGGTAACTGTACCTCTTTTCGGCCACGTGAAAAATTTACATGGTATTTTAAAATACTAGCATCAAAATTATTTTCAAAAGAAAACAAAATTGAAGCATACGAAAATGAGAAAAACTATGTCTGCTTCGATGAATTTCAAAATACAAACTGACTTCATGAACTGTTATTTGAGAATAATTAACTCTCATCCCCGTATTTCGAGCACATAATATGCACCTGTCAGACAGACTATAAGGCACCTGCGGTAATTTTAGAATAGCAATGTTTGGAATGTAGCAGAGAAAGATAGGGCTATCTCCATTACTAACTAATTGGGTTTTCATAACTAATTGGGGTAGCGGATTGCACCATCGTCCTATTTTTAGGACAGTCGAAAATGCAAGGAAAAATAAAAGTCTAGATAAGTTTTTTTAAAAATACTTTTTTACTGATATAAAAGTATGGAATAGTACCTCAAAATATTTAAATGTATGTTTTCTTGGAGCTCAAAACTTTAAAAAACATTCGTGTTGAAAATGCAAAAGAAAAATTCTGCAAAAATTGCCATTTAAAAAATTTAATAAAAATACCCAAAAATAATTTAAACTTGCGATAAAGACAAATATATAGGTAAATGACTCTTGACTAATAAATCGTCTTTAATTTGAATTAAAATATTCAAAATAGTTTATACAAAGATCGCTTATATGTGCTGTCCTATTTTTAGGACGATGAGGAAATATGGGTTAAAAATATTAAAGCATTAAACTAACATTAGGCCACTGCATTTTAGATAAGATAGAAGTGAGTTGTTGAGATAAATAAGGCAATTATCGGACTTATTAGAGGAAAGTTTGGTTGAAATGTTTCGAACTGCCAAACTAAAATTTTAATGGAGATAAATCTTCTCCAATTAACCTCCTAAGGTTGATAATTACCCCTAGGCATGTAGGACATGTACTCAGAACGTCTGTAATATTTTTTTCAAATTTATTATATGTATTTCATAGTATTGAACTAAAATTCTTTAATTGCAAATAAACTCTAACTAACATCAATCTTAGTTAAATAAGGTAAATCATTGAAATATATTTAAGAAATGGATTAGTTAGCATGGAATTTGCGTCATAGTAAGTCTTTTTAGGGCGATTTTAAAGGGCCCTAGTAGAAATATCTCTCAGCAGTGGACTAAAAATACTGTAAGGTTAAAAATCAGGTTTAATTTGTAAATTATTTTGACGAAATTTGAATAATAGTCTATCAAAAAATTCATACTTATAAAACATATTATTTACAAAAATTAATTCCTATCAGCTATAAATATAAATTAATTGTGTGACGTTGTTTTTTCTCTCTTCCACTGACAAGAAATAGACACAGGAACGCAGGTCTAATGGTATTTTCACACTTCGAAAGCACAGGAGCGCCGCCTGATGCTAAATATCATTTATGTATGGAAAACTGACAGTATGTCTGAATTATTTATACACCAGAACCTTAAGAAAAGAAATTAATACAGACAATTAAAAATATATATATTATTCCTGCGAAAATAATTTTTTTAAAAACTTCTTTGATCTCGTTTTACTTATTTATTTAAGATTTTATTGCCTGAAATCTCACATAGCTAATTTATATAAAATACCAGGACTGACTTTAGCCATCATTAAACTCACACTGGGGAATGAAACTTCGAAATGAAGCCATTTAAATCACTGAAAATTAGGAAGGATATTTGCACACAAGACTATTCCACAGCATTTTGCTCTTAAAAATTTTTAAGCTGTTGACAGATAAAAAATTGTGAAGATATTTGCCTTGTGCTTAACCTATCACCATTTCTCCACGTTTTCCTGGTGTCGCCCATGGTAAGTACTTAATCTCGAAAAAAATAACAGCTTTTTAAAATATTCTACTCAACCATCGAGAAGAAGATTCTAAAGAAATATCCTGGCATACCCGGACCCGCTGGTTTTGGGCGGAACTTTGAAAAAGGGGGGGGGCAGCTTATGTGTCGTTCTTGTGATCTGACCAGGGTTCAAATTTACGAGGTTCGTTCAAAAATAGCCTTCATGTTCCCTAGTAGGATACTTTAATATTTTAAGAACTAATTGTTAATTAATTCACTAATATAGTGAAATTTTGATTTTATACGTGTGGCGCCACCTGTTATTTATTTTAGAAAAATATAATTTCAAGTTTCCATTATATTTATAATAATCAATTATAAATTAAAGGCTAAAATGTTAAGATAATTAAAATAAAAAAAAATCTGCTTTTTAGCACACTATTAAAAGTTTGCGTGAAAAATTGTTTTTATTTAAATTTTATTATTTACTTGACTCCTAAAAATTTCGAAGTTTCTTATACTGCCAAGTGCACAAATTTTTACACAGATATTTCGACACCAGGCCCCACACATCAAATATATCTCCCGTAGTATTGGTCTTGAACTTTAGTTTTGAAGTTAAGACTCTGCCAAAGATCTTCAAAGACCTAAATCTAGAATACGCAATTAAGATTAAGATGCTATTTAGAATATTTTCTCCATTCAACTATGGGATATGTTTTTTTACTTTATTATGAAATATTACGCAATAACAAGAATCGTGTTTTGCTGAAATTATCTTTTTGCTTATGAAATTTAGCGTAAACAACAGGTCTATTTGTAAGAACAAGGCTTGTTGCAAGAACAAAAAAAAAATCATTCTATATGTAATATATTACTTATTTGATGGTAAAGGGAAATGAGTGACTTAATTCTAAAGATACCCATTTCCCCTTACAATCCAAAATAAAATATCGTTAGTAAATGAAAAAAGGATTTTGACATCAGACGTAAAAATATTGAGAAGACTATTGACTTTCATGCTTCATGAGTCATAAAATATATTCAAACATTTTGTTTTCCTTTCATGCATCAAATTTATTATTTTCTGGAAACTGAAACTGAATAAGTTTCTTTAAATTTTGATTTGAACATAGAAATGTATGCTTTGTCTAAGATAAAGGCGTAGGTTCCTATACTTATTTTATTTCAAAGATGTAAAAATAATATAGTATACTATCTCCTTTCTGTTAGATTGCAAAAAAATGCAACTACATCATTTTTCGGCTTTACCAGTACTTTCAAATAATTTAAACCTTCGCCACCAAAGTTTCTTTCCTATCTCGTGGCATCTTTGGCAACTTTTAAATTTCAACGGTAATTTTTTACGGTTTTATTAAATATCTTAATTTAACGGAACTATTTGCTCGCCATTTTGTACGGCGTATGGTTTTTGTATGTAAAGTGGTTTAAGCGTCGCCTGACTGAGAGAGATTCCTTTGTGTGATTTTTGAATTTGACTGGTCTGTACCTGCAAGAAGTGGGTGCAGCTGCAGGGCCCGAGGGCCGTTAGGCCTCTCGGTGCTGGCCCCTGCAGTTATTTCCGTTAATCCTAAAAATGAATCCAGTCTGAAGTGAAGCTGAACTTATTTACGTTTGTTATTGCGATTTTTGTAATCCGCATGTGTTCCTTTAAAAATAAGTTTGCGAAACAACTGTGATGGGAAGGATGAAGGTGTGTTCTCCGGCGTATGCTCCAGAACAAACTTAGATATAATGTGCCATTCATAAAGAATAGCAGTGATTGCTTTTCTGTTATATGGTGGCGTAAGGGTGCCAGAACCCTATATTTCAACACTGTTCCTGATTAAGTTTCGTGAATCAACTGTGGATCTTTACAAAGCTTTTTCCTGATTAATTTTCTCAAATCACCTGTGGTTCGCTACAAAGCTTGCTGTTTGTGTTTTACCATCTTTACCAGTTCTGTTTTTTAAGAATGAGAAGTGCCATTTTTGAAAGTTAGTGATGCAAAATATATGCGCAAGAAAGTGTTTCGAGTCGAAAACGAATTAAAGTAAACTTTGTTTTCCAAGCCAAGATTGAATGCAAGTGATAATACAAAATCATGTAATATGTGCTTCCACTGATTCAAGACACCTTTTTTGTGACACAAGAAGTCTTCATACGTGTAATGAGTGTGTCCCCAGCGAATTTACGACATATTACAATTTTCTACTGAGAGATCTTTCTTAAATTTAAGTTGTATTTTCTTAGTATCTTTTTACTATTTTTAAGCCTGCAGCACTTTTGTAATAATGTGTAGCTATATTTTTATTTGTTTTTTTATGTGTTGGTCGAGTGAATCATAATTGGATATATCTATTTGTTAATTGTGGCAGTAATTGATTTAATTTAAGCAATTGTAAAATAAAAAAATATTTAAATTTAAGAATTTTGGTTTTGCTTTAATCTCTATTTGTGTCAATGCAATGTACTACTTTTATTTTCACCTATACTTCAAATATTGGCCATTAAATTTTTAGGTACCTGAAAAGGTAGGTGCTTAATGAAAGTAGAGTAAAAATTTTATTATTATTTGCATTCATGCTTCAGCACGCAGTGTTCATTTCAGAATTGAATATAACAATCAAATTTTAACTTTTGGCACCAATCAAGTTTCAAGACTTTCAAAAACAAAATTTTGCATACATTCAGCAAACCGAAAAACTCTAGACAATCGAAAGATATTAGGTTTTAATTTCGTAAAATTTCTGATATTTTTATGACTGTTTTTTTTGGATTAATGTTGCAAGTTTGTTAGAAGAATGCATAAGGAAGCAATTATAAAGCAACAGCAATATATGAAACAGTAGTCACATTCTTCAGATAGATTAAAGTCTGGAAGATTCATTTACAAATATGAGACACAGTGTTCTTTACCAACGTCGATATTTTCTTTCTTTTCTCTAGCATCATTCTGAGAAATTAAATGACGAAAGACTGAAAAGCTTCTGGGTGCTAAAGAGGAGGCAGCATTTACATTTAATGTTACTTGTGCTTTGTTATTGTTCATCACCAGTTTTGTTATTATTTTCTTGCGTCTGGTATCTCCGTTTGAGCCTCTTGAACACTCTGACTCCTACGCCGGCCGTAACCGTCTATACAACTTCTATACTAGTGGGGCTGATTTCGGCCGGTTGATGTTCCGAAAGGGGGGGGGAAGGCGGTTGGGCGAGTGGACTTTAAAGGGACCCTTAAGGGAGAGATGAGAGATGAAAGGCCTGCCATTCATATTTCCCTCCACCCGTAGTGAGGAGAAAAGGGGGAACACGATGGACGAATCCATTTCACAGGTCAATTAGTAAGCAAACCTCCGTATACAGCTGTACTCAGATTTTGAGAACTCTTAGTAGTCAGAGGGTTAAAACTATGCATAAAAATGGTCGTTTTCATTTAAAAAACTGTGTAATGCAAACGATATTCCGTTCCTTTCCCTTTTCTGTTCTAAAAACACATATGCTAAACACTTTTGTAGAACAAAATGGTTTTAGTGGACATTTTAAAAAGGGGAAAAATATCAGGAGAGATGTTCCTAAAATAATAAGATGAAAAGCACAGCTATGTCACATTTCAATATAGAGTACAATAGATTTGGCTTCTAAATATTTATATTTTATTGATATTCAGCATGAATTGCATCCACTACAACATCTGAAGTGCACTATCGTTGACTTTTTCTATTCGATTACACATACCCCAAAGGATTCAATGCAAGTACGGAATTTTTTCCAGCCCAGCAAAACACGACATATCTTAAGTACCGAAATGCATTAAAGAGAATTCCTTTGGCGATCTTCCTAACAAAGAGGTTTTTGAGAGTCACTTTAGTCGCTCTCGCTACTTTCTTCTAAAGATGCATCCAGAAGGCCGTGCCTAGCTTCCTCTCGATCAGGATCAGATAGGACCTGCGGCACTGCTGCGTTCTTTCCATGAGAAGGTACTTAATTATTATTCAATGAACATTATTCACCTTCATTCTATCTTCTATATTAGTAATTATACATGCAACTAAAGCTTTATACGTGTTGAATTAAATTTTTTAAGAAATTATTTAAACTGTGGTATGCACATTAAATGATAAAACCTAATTGGGTTTTTTCTGTGTTTTTCTTTTATCTGTTTCTTTTACACAAATGCTAGGCTTTTAATGATATTATAATTCATTGAATTATTTTAAAATACAATTCGTATCTATTTGTTTTGTAAGATAATTAACTAGCCATGAAAAAAGAAAACCAATAAAAATATGAAAGTATTAGATTTTGATATCGGAAATTATATAAAAATTCCTTCTTGAAGAGATTAACATTTGCAAGCTGTTCCATAGTTTTCAAAGACTCAGCTAGAAAGAGTTTTGATGGCCGAAGCTCTTTAAAAGGATTTTAAAGAGTTTTCGTAATTTAGTATTTTTTGCTCTTTGCTTTGAATTTGAACTCAACAGTATAAGATTATGAAAAGGTTATGGTAACCATTGATATACTTTGACAAATTAATTTGAATGCTACAAGCAAGATAAACGGTAATTGGTATGTTAATTCGAACTAGGAAACATACTTTGTATGCTTTAATTAACTAATTACGTTCTGAAAATTGATAACAAAATTTTCCGAAGATATTGAAACATTTTAAAACTTATAAGTGATATTTGGAACATTTTCAACATATGAGAGACATTTTGGATGCTTTGTATGAAGCGTTTTAAATATATAAAAGACATTTTAATAGTTCAAACATTTTTCTCTTGAAGAGAGGTGTCAGATGGAATAGGAAAGACCACAAGGTGGCTTGCAAATTCTTATATTACCATATACTATTACTATCAGCTGAAAAACGAAGAGAATGAGCATGAATATTTGAATGGGATTAAGTTAAGACGAATCCGCATTATGTCATTATAAATTTCACAAACATTTAAATTTTTCATTATTAACTATACTGAATCTAAACGAAAATGAAATTACTGGAGCATGGTCAAAATAAGATATAGCACAAAGGATTATGCTCTTCCAAAAGGAAATAAGATCGATACGTTTATACTTATCGAGCCAATGCTTCGGACATCTCAAAAGTACAATAAATATTAACCCCTTCTTGGTCGGATTTTTTTTCGAATTTCCGACCAAAAAAAGGCATTTTTTTATTGCTAAAAATTAATATATGTGCTATCCTGAATTCGAAAATGCGGAATATATTTATCAGTAAGCAGTGTTTGCTTGACCAACTGGTGGTCATACATGTGATATGCCATTCGCTGATAACCAGTTTTCCATGCAATGCAACCAAATTTTAAATTAAAACAAAATACTCTCTGAAATATATATTTTTCAAATCTATTGCTTTAAGGTATTTAAGATAAATATCTGCTTGAAAAGAATTATTAATGATATGTAAAAAATGTTTTTTTAATGGTTTTACAACCTTACCATGGAAACAGCTTTACAATCTTTCTTGGCCATCAGAGCGTAGAAACCACATTGAAATAATTTATTTCTGATTGTTTTATTACCTACATTGTGAAAAAAACAGTTATAGCGAAAAAATAGGTAGCGACGAATTCACCATCAACGATGCAATTCTTCTCTTCGTTGCGTGACATGCGACGCCTACCGTACGGGCACGAAACTGCCGAACGTATATCATGTGACGACGACTAAGAAGGGGTTGAAATTCCTCCGTTTTTAAAATATTGTTTGAATTTATACTTTTTAATTATTATAATATCAAAAAGTATAAACTCACATTATTATTTCTATTTCATAAAGAAATATATTTTTTTATAAATTTACGAAAAATATTCAAGATGTACTTTTCAGGCAAATTTAGAGTTTTATTATGGCATGGTCACTTAATGATTAAACTTCTGATTTAAATTAGATTCTCCTTAAATAAACAATGCTTAGTATATCTCAAAAACACAAGACACATAAAATTTGCTTTTGTTTTAAAAATATTGATTCAATTTATGTTTTTAATTATTATTATATGAAAAATATGTACTCACATTGTCATTTCTATTTCATAAAGAAATGTATTTTGTTATTAATTTACGAAAAATATCTAAGCTGTACTTGTCAGGCAAATTTCAAATTTTATTCTGATATGGTCACTTAACCATTAAACTTCTGTTTTAAATTATATAACCCTTTAAATAATATTCTAAAATGTCTGTGCACTTTTATGTGGGTTTGATTATGTTCATTAAATTTTGTCAAATTCCTATTCATGTGATTCTGCAGCAGACAGCGGGGGTGATAACTAAATCAGATCAAACATTGGAAATCGAATTAGAGTTAGTTTGCCAGCCATTACTTCATATTATTTGGTGAATCATCAATTAATGAATGAATTTGAAATGTTTATTCAAAACCTAATAAAGGTCCATTAAAATATTATGATCTAATCATGCAAATAATCATTTTCATGATTAGACTTCATATTATTTGATATAGCTGTACTTAACGAAAAGTTTTTTATAATTAAATTGTGTACGTGTTTCTTATATGTAAAATGTGCAAGTGCATGAAATAATGTATGTTATATTGAAAATGAAAAGAACAATTAGTCTTTCACTAATTTAATATAAGATGAAAGAAAGAAAATCAACTAAATTAATTAATAATATAACACAGGTGAATTCTTTTACAGTCTATGTTCGATTGACATTAAGGAGTTTACTGAAAAAAGAAACAGGGAAATTTATTCATTGCATTATAAATCCATTCATCTTAAAGCTAATTCCTAAGGGTTTTCTATAAGAAAGTTCATTTTTGTACGTATTCTGTAGTACCTATCATATTTTGGATTCTTTAAATACGTGCTATTAGACTTCCTTCAGAAGAGAAGAAATCCACGCGATCGTTTATATTTTATATAGTGCAAAGCTTATAGACTAAAAAATAAGTATATTTATTATTATAATTATACTATCAAGAAGTGTTATATCGCATTTCTATCAGTATTGAGAATATTCATAAATGGCAAAACATTTCCAGTAGTTAAAGTAAATCCATTACAAATCTTTAAAATAAGTCTCATTGCCGATATAATTCTGACTATTCTGATATTCCAATGATTTTAGGGTAAATTTGTAGTGCCGATTCCGAATCTGTCATTATTTTTGTCAGATTCGCTCTAGTTTTTGAGATAAAGGAAAATTTCAATTAAATTTCAATAGTAATATGTTCGCACTACTCAAATCGCATTCAAACTGTTCCATATATAAATCATTAATAAAATCAAATCAATGAATTAAATCAACTTAATCTTAAAGAGCAATCAATATATAAAACAGAATATAAAGCTATACAGAAATCGCATGAAATCTAAGTCAAATGTCAGTTAAAGAATAAAAGTCAAAACAATATTAATGAATGAAATAAAGAAATAAATTTCAGCCAATAAAATAGATAAATCAGAACGGTAAGATAAAAAAAACCACATGATCATACTGCATCAAGTTCAATAAAATGAAAATTAAATAAGTAGGTTAAATTAATTCATGGAAAGCTTTTATATAGTTTCTTTTACGTTAAATGGAAGATTAGCGTTGGGGTCTCTAGCATTAATCTGCCACCATATGTGTGTGCCACCTCTTTTAACATGTTTGTTCCATTACTTTAATATCCTGGTAGACGAAGTTTTTTTCTTAAAGGTGTGCTAATTTTTATTACTTTCAGTATCCTCGGCATATGTTCTGATTTAACAAATAAAATTCTAATTTTGGAGCTTAGTTTTTCAATTGTTACTCTAAACAAGGAAAATAAATAAATTTGATACTTTTTAGACCTGAATTGCTATGTATATGCATTGATCTATTGTATTTAATCGACAAAATAATATGTGAAGATAGTGGTGTTGATTAGGAACTAAAAATTGCATTTTGAAGAAATTTCACATATTTTTGAGAATTTTGATAGGAATCTGTGACAGGAAGTTATAGACCAATTTTGGTAAAATAAAATTTATTACTCTTAAGAAGTTGAGTACTTAACAGCTAATGCCATAATAAAGAGATCAAGAGAAATTTCAAAAGATAATGAGAAACTGTCTAATTTCGACACTTTTTAGGTAATGAATTTAAGTCATTTTCCCCCGTTTTATTTATCATCAATTAGTAAATTTTTTCCCTGTATACCGACATAATTTTTTGATTTTTTTTCAGCCCACTCTACTGCAGATACGATTCAAATTTTGACAATATGCATTATTTCAAAAGCTAGAGCCGTCTCGGAAAAAGTAAAATTAGTTTTGAAATCATCAGACTCAACATACCCTAAAGCTGTTAAAATTTCCTTGGTAAATAAAAAAAGTTTATTTTTGTTATCCAGACTAATATTTAATTAATCATTTCATCAATCGGAAATTGAGAACCACAATATTTTCTTCTTGGTTAATACAGGGTGTCTGAGAATTATGGAACATGTTTCAAAAATTAATTAAAAAAACATTAATAATGTTACAATTATGGTTTTTTTAAATGAGAGCGCTTTCAAAAAGGGCGTTTTTTTCATGAAAAAACGCCTCGTTACTGTGGTATAGGTGGCGGTAAATTATTGAAAATCTCTCATATTTGAGAGCCATTATCTGCGAAAATATTAAAGCTAGAAGAAAAATAAAAGCATGTATTTGTAGGTCATTTTACGTTCCTTAATTTATTAATTCACGTGCAGTGTGAAAAGTGAATATTTTTTTAAATATTCAAGAAAAACTAAAAAAGGAAACCAGAAAACGCGCATCGGTAGCCATTGCGTACGAAATTCTCTCTGTGTAGCAAATTTAGAACGCCGTAACGCCGCGTTACCTATTTGAAAAAAAGAAAACTTTTTTATTTGCTCTCTCATTTAAAAAAAACCGTAGTTGTAATATTATTAGTGTATTTATTAATTTTTGAAATGTGTCCCACAATTTTCGGACACACTGCATATTATCAGGCTAATATTGCTCCTAACGAAATTTCAAAAGCTCATTTGACAGTACCCTTCCTCCATCTCTGTGTGCCTATTAACATTTTGACTGTCAACTGAATGCTAATTATTGTCTCTGCGCTGTTACTACGCTGCCGGAGATCCGCGTATTGACGACAGCCATTCAAAAGGAATGCCCTGTCGTTAAATGTTTTTCAATGTATGGATTGTGGATCTACTGCTGACCCAACCTCAGAACACATAGATAATCCTCCTCTAATAGTTATACTTGTATTAGTTCCTGCACTGTTTTGCCCTCTGCTACGCCTAGAGAAAGATTCTCGAAGAAATTTTTATAAAAAAATTATAAACATTTTTTTATGCATAATCAATATTATCTTATTTTGGCTTCTTACAAACTATACGATTTAACACTTTTTTAAAAAATAATCGCACTTATTTACATTTATTCTTTTACAAATTAATTTTCTTAATTGCCGTCTTCAAAACTGATATTTTACATCAGCGTATCTAAGAAATACCCTCGACCTTTCATGTCGGTATAGAAGGCCCGCCTGTTGGAGGGTTAAGTTGATTTTCACTGCACGACCGGAAAGATCTTTGCAGATTTTGAAGTTTGACAGGAATCAGAAGAAGAATGCAATGAAGATCGCTGTCGGGGGGACTTACTATCCTTGTGGGAAGTTTATGCTTGATCGTCTGTTACTGCTTACCTTTATGGGATAAGGAGATCCGCTGCATCTTATATAAAAGGGAAATTCAGCACTGACGAATCGGCTGGCAATTAACCTTCGGTAGGGCTCAATATAAATGGTAACATGTTGGGGCGTAACTCATCTTTGAGATTAAAAATTAATTTTTGCTTTGTCTTAAGGAAAATCTTATATCTAGAAAAATCTGGGAAATGATATAATACAAACGTAATCGGGCGCACCTCATCTAGCAGATTAATGTGACCCTCACGTGCAATGGTCATTAAGGAAAGAGGGAGCTATAAAAAAACCACGATAACCTAGTGAGAGTGATGGGGAGTCAGGAAGTTACTAGGCCCCACATCTTTCTCTGTAAAACCAGCACTTAGGCAAGGGCCGCGGTGGCCTAGTGGTAAGGTCTCGGCCTTGGGGCCGGAGGGTTCCAGGCTCGAAACCCGGTTCCATTGAAGATCCGCCGGGTATGGGGCCTGTTGCACACTAAATCATACGTAGTGGCCAAAGTCCCCCCGTTGATGTGGCGTGGAAGCTTGGAGAGGGGTGCCAATTCAGGTGTCGCCCTCGTCATTTGACTGTGGTTAGAAATTACGAGTCCCGTCCCAAAATAGCCCTCGTGTTGCTTCAAAACGGGGCGTTAAACTAAACACCAAAAACTAAACTAGCACTTAGTCACAAATATGTAATATGGGGGCTTCATCTCACAGATTAGAAGCGTCAGACAGAAAGTTAATCAAAATACCATACTGACAAATTTATTGCTTCGAATAACAGGAACCAAAAGGCCAATTCCATATCATGCCTCCGAAAAGTTTTGGTGTTTAATCCTTAACCCACGAGGACGCGCATCGCGCCTGCGAGGCCCGGCACCTGCACGAAGTGATTACAGAAAATTAACCCCTAAAAGAAAAGACTCCAGATTCACAGTAGCTGCATTCAAGGTCATTTACTTGATGACCATAGGTGCTTCAAGAATTTTTCCCTCATTTGTTATCTCAGAAGATCGGGCCTCCGATGCGCGCTCGTGTTTCTGCTTTGGATTACTAAATAGAACAGATGGATCCCGTCTATTTATCTCTATTCGAACTACAAATATGAGATGTAAAAATAAGAAAATCTTTTAGCTGAAAATCAACTAATTAAGAATCGATTAAAGAAGACAATACAGAAATTATTGCTGCTGAATTAGTTGGAGATCATATGTGGAATTCTGAAAAAGAATTAGACTGTGAATGGAATATTTGTGAGTCCACCGATTATTCAGAAGAAGGTTGGAGTTAAATTGGTGTAGTAAACGGTAAGACAGGTGGAATAAAAAAAATCATGTAAAATAGAACCTCGAAAAAATATGAGAACTTTATCCACGTAACATCGTCGTGCAACTACTCAAAACCTTTTGTGAAGCAAAAGTAGTGTACCGATTAAAAAGTCTTGGAAATGCTTATAGATGAGACAGATAAAACATTAATACTTATATCCAGGCGAATTCAGGTAATTTTGGAGGGGAAAGCCGTCATTTTCCTAAATACCTTGGAAATACAAGTATTCATCAATTTTCTTCAACTTAGTGTGCTCCCTAGAAGAGATTTATCTGAAAATTATTTTATTAATATTTCATATTCTGTACACTAGCGCAACAAATGTTTCCTATTAAAGTAAATACAATTTTCTGCGCGTTTTGTTGAAAAATCAGGTCACCAGGCATGCGAGGCCGGATGCGCATCCTCGATTAAGTGTAAGGAACGCGCGTGCTTGTGGATTAAGTTTAACTTTAACCTTTCGCCGTCGGCAAAGAGTCGGAACTCGTTTTTGTATTCATCGAAACCATATCTTAAAATGCAACATTGCCAATGCTAAATACAAAAGGTTACAAACTCATTTGGTTGAAATATCCCATTTAGTTTTAACTTTTAAAATATGAAATATATCCGGCTTACGAGTTATTTGAACCGGTTTCGATAGAAAAAAATAAATATAAACATGCAATGGTGGCATATCATATTTTCTAGTGAATAGATAACTGTTGACTTAGTGCGATTTTTCGTTAACTTCTAATTTCATTTATAAATACTAATTACTCTCATTGTGATATTTTTTTAACTACTTGTAGATTAATTATCTGTCTGTGAGGATGATAACTCTAATTTAAATTTCTAATGCGACAAAATTACGCAAATCTATTGGGAGAAGCACGCTTAATGGAATTTGTATCAAGCACGCAAACATTATCAAATTAATATAAAAACTGTCAAAATAAAATTAGGCCTTTTTACAGTTTAATAATCAATAACAGGGAAAACAACATATTTGTAATCGCATCAATAATACTACAGATAACTGTTATGTATTCATAGAGCTTAGAACATGAAGAATTATAATCTCCCTGTTTTCAGCTGTTACATTTTAGAACTAACGCATTAAAATATTTTGCAGAAAAATAATGACAGTCGCTTAACTGTGAAATTAAATCCGGTTTAAAAATAATACATCAATGAAGCTTTCTGTGTGGACATAGATTTAGAGTAAAATTTCATAAGACAAAACATTGTTTATGACAGTTTATGGTGTTATCCAGTGAAGGAGCTTTACCAATGAAATCTTTATCAGTAAAGCCTTGAAATGGAATTTCGTTCTTAAAACTCAACCTGTGTTTTTTGTTTCAAAAGACTAAATTTTTTTTACTCTCTACACTATTGTTTTAGCGCTGAAGAATGTACATTTTGTCATAATATCAACCATACAAATTGGATTGGAAATTTTTTCAAAAATCCAAAAAATTCCTGATTTGAGAAAGTAAAAAAATTCGGAATTCGCAATATAACTAGATCACACTCATTCCTGATAATATGTAAATATCTATCTTTAAACAGAAAGACCATTAAAAAATTAATTTTCTTTCATGAAATAAAAGAATTATTCCTAAACTGATAGAAGAATATACAAAACAGTTGCAGTCATTAATTTCATTTACTTGCAATCAACAATTATCTTTGTATATCTATTTTAACAAAGTGGCAATAGGCTAAATAGAGCTAAAAAGTAAGAAAAAACTGTCCCTCGATTCCAACAGATTATTATCATACATCTGTCAGAAAAAGATAAAAATTATATACTATTAAAAGCAGAACACACATATTTATTCTTCCTGGAAAATTACAGCTCTTTAGTGGTTGACAGCAATCGCCTTTTTGATTTAGATAATGGTGATCGCTGATTTGATTAAGGATGATGAATTACTTCAAAGATAATTTTCAAAGTAATGAAAGATAATTTTAACTACAAATATTCAGATTTAAAAAAAGGAATATTTTGAAACTGGTAGAATTATTGTTTTCTTAATTTTATTTATTGTAACTGTAAGCTAATAATATAAATTTTACAGTTTTTAGTAAAATTTCTAGCGGTGATCAGATTCTTTTTTAACCATTCATATTCACTGAACTTCATCCTCATAATTGGGTTTCTGGTGATGCAGTGATTTAACCAATCTTTACTGAATTAGGAAAGTAACGAAAGGTAAAATTTAATTCATTTTCATTTTTAGAATATTTTTTTAATCATCAATTTTAATTATTTCCAAAATTTATATTTCTTTTGCTAAATGTATTATTTTTAAAGAGGTTTGAATTAGAGCTTCTTTAGCATATATCTTCGATGCAATTTCTTATATAGTTAATGCATGTTGCTGCTGTATTGATATTGAAATAGTTATTTTTCCAATTCTTTAAAGAGGGATTATTTGATGCATTTTAGCTCGCTATTTCTTTCGCTTTTAATTGTTGTGATTGTTTATGTGTGATGTTCTGCATACCAGAATTGATAATACTAAAGAATCATTCAATTTTTCAGGTAACCAGCATCGGAATAAAGGCGAGATGAAAACCAATACATGTTTAAGGAGGTTCAGGAATTTTTTCAGACTTTGCCATGAAACTTTCATAGAAGTGTAGTACTCAATATAGAAGAGATTTACTGGTGAATATCTCATACACCAATGCTAATAGCAATAAGTATTTTAAAGGTCAATAAAAAAAGTAACGCACGGTCCACAGTAGTAAGGACTAATAAAAAGAAATTTTGTTGGTAGATAGTTGTTTACCATATTACCAATACCTTATTTTTATATCATGTTGTTGCCAGAAAACCTTTACAGATGATCAACGTGACACTCTACTAAGCAGTATTCTAATTCCTCTCGAGAGATCCTGACTAGAGGCATACAGGATGCAGAAAAGGGCCGCGGTGGCCCAGTGGTTTTTCGAAACTAATATGGTGCGAAAACGAAATTTACGAAAGTAACGAATATTTATCACAACGATAATTATCTAGTTTGCTGCTTGGTATTTCGGTAGACTTCAACAGATCCAAAACGCAGGTTATGCATTTTAAATGTTTATTGCATAGATTAGACGACACATTACAGCACACACAAAAAAGAACATTAAGCACAGATTAAAGCACTTATTACGCCATTATTCCTCGAACTCCGAACCAAAAAAACTCTAAACCATTCATACATCATTCATTACAAATTCTTTTTAACTCTTTACTTCCGCGCTCGCAGCGCCACCTATTGACATTTCGCAACA